>DWLI01000129.1:0-28621 GCA_018249915.1 Cecropterus dorantes dorantes
ACCACACCCTTCCAACGAAACGCAAGAAATGCTTCACGCTAGAAATAGGTGTGGCGGTGGTACTTCCCCCGGCGAACAACACTGGTTCTACCACCTCTAAAAAGTATAATGTACACAATTAAAATTTATATCCCGTAGTGCCCGTAGTATAAGTAATTGCTAAAACAGTCCATCAAATCTTGCTCCGAGCGTAAAAAAATTAAGATGGCATTTATTTCACTTCTCACGGTGTCACTGTCAACAGTGTAAGTATTTTTTGCCGGGCACCCGTTATACCGGTTTAGAGGTAAAATGTTTTATACGTTACGAGTTGAATTTAAAAATTTAGAACATCTTCTTCGCCTCTCGGGGTCTTTGCATTCAAAATGGTTAGTTCGGTGCGTAGCTTGTTTTCTTGAACGAGAAAACCGAGTACGAAAACAAGTGCGCATATACCGCGCCGAGAAACTAAATTTAAGATGCGATTTTGTTTTTTTTTTTTGTTTTAATGGAATTTTCCAGTGTTATTTGCGTTACCATGCTGAATCTAGCGTCATTCCATATTTTAAAATCCATTAACTTTAAGACACAATCGATGTCTTTAGTAAGAGTTAATTACGTTTCTTCAAACCGATCACCGTTTAGGTTTCGCACATTCCGCTCATATAGTTAACTAGCTGAGCTCCGCAGTTTCACCCGCTATTACACAAGAAAAAAAAACAAACAAATATAGCGTCTTGTTATAAAGCCTAAAGCCCTCCTCGATAAATTTACTATTCAACACAAAATTAATTTTTCAATTCGAATCAGTAGTTCCTGAGATTAGACCGTTCAACCAAACAAACACTACTGCTTTATAACATTAGTATATAAGTATAGATAGTAAAGATAGGCGAAAACGTATACGTTGATCGTTTGAAGGAAACATAATAACTAAGGGAACTTTACCAGCGATATAAACATACATATACTAGAACAACAACCGTCCGTCTGCCGCAGTGGGATAAAAAGAACACAAACGGAATAAAAATGTGTACGCACACACAAACGCACACAAAAAGTGCATCGTAAGTACAGTCAAAGCGAACATAGCAGTGTTACAGTTTTATTATAATCGTGCAGATAACGCGTTGGTATCTGCGCCTTTGGATTATCGGACCATAGATCGAAAATGACAGAAATGGCTCTCGTAATTATTTATCTTTTATCACTGTATATAAACCGAAAGGATACTCACGTCTAATTAATCAACGAAGAGCCTGAACTAATAAAACTAGAATCATCTGGATTAATTGTTTCATTTTATGATGTAGACTTCCTTCAATGACATTTAGACATTCCATCTCTAAGGGTGTTAAATGTTTGCTTTATTTGCAGTATAGACTGCGTATACAATATATATTTCAGCTTAACTGTGACTTCTTCTGTTAATTGTGTTTTTGCAATAGTTTATGTATCTTTCTTGCAGTATTTGACAAATATAAACAATTTTGTTGCTTATATCGTATCATTTAATTTGCCTTCCTACTAGCGCATCGCAGTCCTAAACAATTAACGTTTTGCTGTGACCTTGCAGACCTTCATACTAAGGAAGAGCAACGACAATTCTACCATCCATCGACTCTATGGCGCAGACAAACGCATTCCGATCATACGAAGCGACGACTGTCGTCGTTAATAGCAACAGTTGGACACCAACAATGTAGTAAATGTTATTGTAAAGTATTGTTTGCGAGGCGTCCCGATGGCCAAGATACCGTCTCTGTACAGAACAATAAAATAAAAACACAATGAAACGAACGAGGCAGACGGCTCGGCGCGCCTCCACACGTAAATATGGGATAGCATTCTCGGTAGTGTACGTTGCCAAAAACGAGGGACTTCATTGCTTGAATAGACCAATAAATAGTCCTTAAAGTTAATTTACCGCCTTAAAAACACAATAGGCAGGCGATGCTTATAGTATTCGTATAGTTTTATTTCACAAAATGGTTATATTACGAGTAAGTTATACAAATAGAAAAGGCAGACTCATAGTATCCTTAGTTACATGAAAACAGGCAAGCGAATGTTTGTCTGTTTTGGGACAACATGCTAGAACTACTGGACCTATTTTGATAAACTTTACAGAATTTCAAACCATTATAAAAACTGATAAACCCACTATCAATGTTGCATCCAATACCGTGTTATGTTAATATAGAATGTTAGTCATCACCCGAAAAGTCTAAATTAGTAATACTACGAATATTATTACTAACTAATTGAGGCTTTTGCGGTATACAAACATGCTAGTATCTCATTAGAAGAGAAGGAAAATCGAATCCTCGTATCCACATTACGTTAGCCGTGCATAACCACAAATTTAACATTTTAATAAAAATATGAAGACATCAAAACAAAATCACCGTATCTGCAAAATCGCATCAACATAAATTAACATTTAATTAAGCAATGAGCCGTATCTTAATTTATATGTAACATGAAACAACCATTTGGGGATACATTTCATTAATGATCATTATGAATGAACGGCAATAAATATTGCGATGTTTCGCGGTAGATGGCGACACGTTGATATATTTGGAAATTTAACGCATAAAATATACAAACATATCTCTGTGTGGTCACAGTATCGCAGTGGTAGCCTTATGGTTGAAATTCAGCCTCTTGATCGGAGGTCTGAGATTCAAATCCCAAACGCGTATCACTGATTTTTCTAAAATGATGTGGGTGTAAGAAATGATTTATCACTGATTTACAGTGAAGCAAAACATCGTGAAGAAACTTACTCACCTGTGAGTAATATGTTCTCGGAGGTGGGTAAATCTACCAATCCTCAGCGTGGTGGATTATGGCCTAAATATATCTTATTCAGAGACCTGTACCCAGCAGTTGGATAATAATAATAGATCGATGACATAACAGTTGACGGAATTACTTTGAATAATTGTTGGTGAAACCTACCAGTGACAAAACCAACAGTCGATTCATCAAACAAACATTTAAATAAATCTGATAACAGTTACATCGGTGTGCGTAAGAGTGCGGTACACGAAACAATCGTCGCATTCGTAATTCGGTACACCAGCCCACGAACGACACAACAAAACCACACGCTATTCTATCAAAAAAAGGGCTAAACAGGCATAAAAGAAGGACGAAATTCGCTTGCATGCAACAATAAAATATTCAATAAAATTGATTCAAAATTGTGGCTATTTCTTTCTTCCAAATTTGCAAAAAAACTCCGGCAAAAAGCAAAGCCGAAATTGGCGTGAAGTGACGCCTAGTTGATCGCTGTACAGACGTGCGTGTTTGGCAAACCGCGACCGGAGTGTACAGCGACCCCGCTGACTCACCGACCGGCCGGAGTCTAATCGCCAAAACCGTTGCCCACAATAAAAATTTCAAACGCGAGACGCCAGACAAACGGTCGCGTTTCGGTTGCGACCACTAATTGGTGGATGTTGTATGTGACGTTATTTTTATGTTATGGAAATAGCAAACGAGCATGCAGACCACCTGTTGACGATCCCCGTGGCAGAGCGGTCACCGGTCTAACGCGCAGTGGGTTCCGGGTTCAATCCCTGGCCAGACATACATCTGAATGATGATTTTAGATTTCTGATCTGGATTCGGGTGTTTGTGTATTCGTCTTTGTGTGTCCATGGCACCCGCAACACTATCGGAGAAAATCCTAGTGCGGGGCTATGAGTGTAGAAAGCGTGTTTTTTGATGGTGTATTCAAAGTTAGCCACAGATGCGTTGCTACATCTGAGGACTAAGTTTAAACGCCTCGAAAACGTATATGATCCTTGCCACGTGCGAAAACATGACTACGATGCAAAATTTATATTATCCTAGACCAAGTGGTCTAGAACTACGAGCCAGTCTAGAGCCTAGAACAAAGGTGGTAGTTTAAAAGGTGTTACAACGTTTTGCGGTTTACTGAGGTGGTATAGTAATTTCTGTGTTATATGAGAAGTGTTAGCGCGTATATGCACGAAGTGGACGTGTGTGGTGAGAAAGACATAATTATAAGTGACTTAACAACTCAATCTTTAAAGTTGGCAACTTAACTAAATTCGGATTTAGGCTTTATGATATACCAGTGGTAATATGATATCACCACGAGTTCACATTTTGTTATACCTTTTTTGTTATACGTTTTTGTTAAATCGTTATTCGCAAAAATGAAAGTGTTTTAAATGAGAATGCAGATGACATAAAGATACTTTTTTTATTAGATTGTAGTAGCAAACGAGCATGCTGTCCACCTGCTGGTATTTACTGCCGCCTGTAGAAATCTGTAAGCAACTTCAAATAGAACTGGGGTTCTCTCTGAAGTCGATCACATGCGTTGCTGCTCTCGAGGATTAAGATGGTCCATTCATATATAAGTGAGCAGGCAATCACATCCTTCCACCGAAATGGAAGAACTATTTTACGCTAGAAATAGGTGAGACGGTGGTCCCTCACTGGTCCAACTACCTGGCTGATGACAATAAAAATATCTTAACATGTTTAATTTAAATTAGAACTTATTTACTACTTACAACGGATTATTCAACACAGATATGAAGGACAGGAAAATATTTATATTTGTTGTGTAATTTACAAACGATACGATGACCAATGTCAAACAAGAACGTAAACATGCAGACGAGCTACCTGCCGAAACTATCGTGTTACACCACCTCGATTGATATTCGATATTGATTGATGCCTGTTATTTTTGACGATTTCTTGGAAATCTATCTTTAGTTTGTTTACTTCGGACCGGTTTCTCTTAAATCTTAATGTAGGGTCGTTATATTTTTAAACCACGCAATATTAATGCAGTACATCAATTAAATTGTTCTAATCATTCTCTTTTCAAGTTTGAAATGTTTCTCAAAATGATACTGAAATGGGTTGACTACATTAATTTTAACAAGACAGAACGATAATCGTTTCAGATTTAACTGTGTGTCATTTACTCACTGTGCAAGTAGCAATAACATTCACGCTGTTAACTGTTCAGAGAAAAGGGGTGCGGCTAGTGAGAAGCGGCAATTATGACATCCTCAACGCGAGTAATAACTTTTATGAGATAATCTTTATAACGAACGTTAATAACTCGGGAAGCGGCAGACGAGAGCAGAGTTTACGACGTTAGGTTAGAATCTATTTGGAAATGACATACAACGGAGATACGATGTTTTGGAACGAGAGAGCAAATTCGGAAGAGTTGCAAGAGCAAGAGCGTGCTCTTGACATCGTGGCACATGAGATCGATGTCAGTGGAACGGTAGATCGGTTAGAGCTATTTGCATTTACGATAGTCGAAACAAAAATTAGCGTAACGGCCGGACACCGTTTTATAGCGGCCCGGCGACTAGATAGTAATGTGTGAACAGCCTTAATAGATACGCGACATCATTCAACTTATTTATTAAGCGCAGCCGCTCGTAATTAATACCGATAAACACTCGGATGCCGTGTTTGTGATTGGCAAGAAAGTGGAAATATTCAACATTTTATTGGTTTCCGCTGGTAGCAAATATTTTATCTGCTCGTAAACATTTCTTAGTAATACATATAATTTGTTGTGACCATATAATAAAATCGCTTTTAATATTTTAAGTGAGTAAAAGCTAAAACTGTAATGTTCATCAATAGATTAAAGTAGCTACGATAGATACTAACACTAAGATTTTTAAATGTCATAGCGAGAAGTTTACAACATCTCCATGTTTGTAGACTGAGGTAAACAATAAATATAACAATATGAAACGTTCTCTAAAAATACAACTATGTATACAATTGTTATACCAGGAACGCAGAAACTTAAACAATTACACAGCTGACATTCACGAGCTTAATTATGACAACTAGTTGCGTGCAACGTCGTGGGGCTAGGCGGGCCTGTCGAGAATTCAGACCTCTATTTCTGTAGGAATTATCTGTGCAAACCTATTGTCTCGAGTGTTGAAACAGGATAGGAGAATTCTCGAAACGAAATCAAATAAATGTCTTGAAAACGGCTGATATTGTGAGTGTTTGTTTTCCAAAGAAAGTACCAGGCAAGCAGAAACACGAAGAACTCGGCGGTCCACGGTTGACACTGACACGCCTAATTACGAGCGTGAGTGGCGTGCGGTGTCGCGTCGCGCAGCGGGTCCGCCAGTCACTCAGCCGTCCGTCCGTGTGCGGGACTTAACTGTGCCAGTCATGTTCCTTTACCAGTTCATGGCGAAATAAGGAATAAACTGATCGATCCAGGACGCATCAACTTCGAAATGAGATCGACGACGAAGACACTAATTATAAAAAGTAGACCACAATTTAGGCTAGTGTTTTGGGTATCTTAAAAAAATAATAGTAAAATAGAAAACTGAAATCTACATGAGAAAACAATGCCATTGGTACGACTTGATTTGACTCGAAACAATCATTGTTCATGTTTTATTGATATAGTCCAAGACGAAAACGTAAACGTGAATTGTATGTTGCACTGTATCGTAAACATAAACTTTTTGTTTTCAATAAACATAATAAACTCGTCCTAAAGGTACAGAATGACGAATGTCACAAAATAATCAAGAAACAATATTTCCGATCGATAAAATATCGAATCACATAACCGGCAATTATGTGAAATTTAGGCGATTCGACGCGATTGGTATTTGAAACTTGGATCGAATTGGATCGCGACGACCTTGTAATTGTATTCTAATGGCGAGCGAAATATTCCATTGTGTCGTACCTTCACTGCGCCGAGGACAGATACACCTAGCAGGAGCTCACTTGACATTTTACTGCTTTATCTAATAGCTACAGCGCCGTTTCATATTATCCTGTCCACATAAATTACATCACCGGTCCACTTCGAATAGACATTTACTGATCTTAACTTTATTGTCTATCTATTTTTATCTTTCAACAAAATATAGAGCTATCGAACGGTCCTTAAAGTTGAATTATGTCTATGAGCTATAAAATCGAGCATCGATACGCGATCACTACGTGACTGAGTAATCATTTTTACCGAGATCTAAGGATCAGATATTTAAAATAGGCAGTCATAAGGACTGCTCATAGAAGCAAAAACTTAAGACAAGAATACACGGAGGTACACATACACAGTATACATATAGCTCATGGTAAGCGTTAGGTGACGATGACGCGAGTACGATGATTTTTGGTCGCCTTAAAAGCGCTCAACGCGTCTAAAGCAGTTGTCCCTCAAAAAAAAACGATGCAGTCAACTGTACCGTAACTGAAATGTACTCAACGAAAAATAATAATCACGTAACGAAGATTCGCATAACTCACAACGGTGTGCAGTGTACACACCATTGTATCGGATCGGCAGATGTTCCTGACACAGATTGGGAGTGCGTAATAATAATTTCGACAGATGTTGCCATCCACTAACATTATGTATCTGGATTAGCAACATCGTCAACCAGCTCGTTAGCTTGAAACGCTCCACGTGGGACGGTCTCGTTTAACTGCGTCAAAAGGAGGGTTATGTTTTTGAGTGTTTTTTTTTATTTTTATTAATGAGGTCGGGGAACGCATTTACGCGTTCCTGGCATCATCTTTTTGATCGCACTGGTCTATTTGCTTCCGCTTGATGTTCTGCCAGGATATGTCGGACTCGGATTATGTTTTTGAGTACGAGTATGAGTTTTGAGTATGTGTATAAATGTATGTGTGTGTGTGGTGTGTGTGTATTGTGTGTGTGTGTGTGTGTGTGTGTGTGTATGTGTGAATTTATGTAAGTAAGTATGTACATGTCTTTGGCACGCCCTACAAACCAAACGATTTGACGGATTTTATCAAATAACATATCATTGGAATCGACTTAGTGACATAGGCTATATAATTTTATAAATGACAACTACCAACGGATAAAATGTGGGGGAATGATTTTTATTGTCATAACAATAAAGAAATGACATACGAATATAAAAAATCTACTATAAATACGTTTGTCACTTAGAGTATCTCAATTTTATTTTAATATATTTCCTGATTCAGTTTAAGCAATCGGGTTTTTGTTTATATAAAAAAAATCAATTAAAAGAACGGTTGGAAATCTTGAAACCAGTACGCTATTATATTTGATTGTTTCACGATAACGAAAAATAGGTCACGAGAGACGCTGACGGTGTTTTCGTTAACCGGTCTTGGAAATTGCGGTGTAAGAGTTAAGTTCAAAATCACCAGTTCAGTTACTGGTTTTGTTTTGGGTCACTTTTCCTGATAAGAGAGTTGTTTATATGAATACCGTGACTGAGTTTACTTAAGGGCAAATTAATATCAATGGGAAAATTATATCTTAGATATAGTATACAAGGAGATTAATTCAAATGTAATATTCTTGTACTTTTAGAAATTGTCACGTTTAAACAGATATACAAACAAAAAATCAAACTTATTCGTTTTATCGTATTAGTATTGACGACCCGCGTGGCGGAGCGGTCATCACACCGGTCTGACGCGCAGGGGGTTTCGGGTTCGATTCCCGGCCAGACAGACGTCTGAATGATGAATTTAGATTTCTGTTCTGGGTCTGTGTGTTTGTATATTCGTCTTTGTGTGTCCATGGCACTCGCAACACAGGAGTAAATCCTAATGCGGGGCTATGAGTGTAGAAAGCGTGTAAGCGTGAGTATAGATATGAATAATAATATGTAATAAATATAAACGAAACACATTTCGCAAACAATCATCAACGTTCAAGTGTACAGCTCATCATAGGTGAGTCCTGGTAATATTCCACTCAAGATCGTAACAGACACCTCATAGAACTAATTAGTGACGCAGAACCGTTGAACGCGAGTTTAATGGCCTCAAACTTAAACGATATCAAAACTAACTTGTGTACGACAAGCATTGTGTGTGAAATGAAATGAAATGTCTTTATTTTGTATAGGCCTACGGGGGCACTTACAAATTGTCATTTACAATATTTTTTCTTATACTACCACCGGATCGGAAGATGACCTCAACTGAGAAGATCCGGCAAGAAACTCAGCGGGTTTGTCTTTTTTCTTTGAAAACTTTTTTTTAATAAATGTGAGATAAAACTATAGTTTTTTAATGGTCCTTTATATTTGCTAATATATGCTAAATTGAGGACGATGAAAAAGTTAACATCATGCCATAAAAAAGTACTGAAAAAGACTAGCTGAAGAACTCGTGCTTTGCCCGTATTATACGTACAATAAAATGTGAGAAGACAGTTGTAACAATATGGAAAAGTAAAAAAGGCAGACCTATGGATGTCACTAAAATATTCGCCATCTTTAAATAGTGAAAAATATCTAAATCAAAAGTAGCTTATAAGTTGACCAATTAAATAAGCTACATCTATGCAAATTTCATGTAAATCGGACCAGTAGTTGTCGTGTTATTGAATAAAAAACAGACACACACCATCTCATTTTTATGTGTTAGTATAGATATATATAAACTTTAACTTAACCTACAACAGTTATATCAAAGAATACCTTGTCCGACGTAAAATATACGTACAAAACTAGCCACACGATAGAAACGCGTCTTAGACGAATGAGCCGGCGCCACAGCAGAGGAAGCGATCCATTAAGACAATTAGGAGCTGATCTATCCATCGGCTAAGGCCAATGTCCCACTGAGGTGATCCGGGAGATATGATAGTGCGATCATTGTACCACGCCAATTAACTCGTAACGGTACCTTGGGTCGATGTTAATTGCAGGGTCAGCTGCCCCCTTGTCACAGTATCCGTGAACTGGAACCAGTGCTTCCAGATCGCGATTGTAAATTACTGCGTTTCCTTCCTAAAAATACAGCATTTCAACAAAATTACAGTAAATGACATTTTTTTACAGCGGAAAATACAGTCAATTTTTTATTTATTTAATACGATAAGTTACATAAAAATTGTCATCAGAGACCTATTTACTATGACTTTTAGGAGGCAAGAAAATTAATTTACTTCAACGAAAAGGTACTTTGACGACTTTCTCAACCGTGCCGAAAAAAGGTCAATATCGCCAGCATGTGCAATAGCGATTTTTTTTGACTACTTTTTTGCAGTAAATTTCAAAAAAATGTATAATTATTTAATTATTATAATTGCTGCAAAATACAGTAGATTCCAACACTGTATTTTTAGCATTACAGTATACGATAAAAATGATTAAAATACAGTAGATCAACTGTAATTACAGTGCTTTTGGAAGCGTCGGCTGGAACGGATTCTCGTTTAAGTAAAATGTTCTCGCAAAAGATCGTAAGGCAACAACTGTTGTTTTTAGCGGTACTAAACAAAATAACGCTAATGAAGTATGGCATATTAACCCGAATACGAAATGATGTAAAGAAATTTATGGTCAGCACTGATTATATATGCGACGTCGTGGAAACAGTAAAATTTTACAGACGCTCGCTCGAGCTAACCGTTTTATATGTGAGAAAACCTACTTCAGAAGCCGACGAGAATTAAATTAGAAACAAAACAATACAATACAAGTCTTAAAATCTATACTTCTATACTAATATTATAAAGCAGTAGAATTTGTTTAGTTGAATGGGCTAATATCAGGAACTACTGGTTCCAATTTAAAAATTCATTTCGTATTGAAGAGTCCATTCATTGAGAGAGGCTGTAGGCTATACAACATCACGCTAAGTTTGTTTTTTTTTCTTATTTAATAGCGAGTGAAACCGCGTAGCACACCTAGTGTTATTGTAGTTTAAATGGTACAGGTGTATAAATCTACCACTCAGCACCTGGCCATAGTACGAGTGTAGCTCAAATCCTTCACAAAATAGAAGACCTAGGTACCCAAATAATTCAAAATTTACATAACAAAGCATCTCGCAATAACAATAGTGCAGTACACGACCTGAAAACCCTATTAGATCTATTACACCTAATAACAAGCACAATTATCTAATGGTGCTTTATCAACATCCTCCCTCTCTCTTTTGTTCAAAAGCAAAATTATTGATAGCACTACATCAACTAAATATTGTTTAACATTAAACTTTGCTACATTACTCGTACTTCATGCATGTTTAGAATCTAATCGAATGTTTCTAAAACAACATAGCAAATAAATAGCCACGTGACCGCTTTGAATTCCTTTACAATTTAAAACGAAACATAAACATTAGTAAAACGCACATAAAGTACCTCGATCATCTGAATGGTGGAGCACTTAAAACTAGATTAGAATAAATTATCTAATAACATAACAAATTGCTTCTGCGTTCAACGATAAGACCATTTCACGATATCTCGTGTAAATAGATCTATCGGCCATCTATTTCATCCGTACCCTCATTCATCAACGGCCACTTAGCTGAATTGGGAGGGAGTGGGGCGGTGGGAGAGTGCGCACGCGCAGACGCAACACGCAGATCACGAAAGTGCCATTTCACCTTAATAGGGAATCGAGGGTCACGAACGGGACCGTGGTCATTAGTGCATGTATCGTTCCGCGAAACAAGAGCAAATTAAACGGACGATTGGAATTGAATGCAAGAGATTTGGGACAGAGATTGTCGAACTAAAACACCGAACTGATTGGCGATATAATCTAAGGACATCTTCGGCAATTTCGACATATCAATATCATCGTTCGCATCCATTGTATTGACCAAAAATTCTAAAAATAATATTCCATTTAATTTTTCGCGAAAAACTTCAATATCGATAAATGTAGGCATTTTACGTGTGTATATTCTTTTTACCTTAATAAAATACATATCAAGATTAAAAATGTCTTTGAGCACGAATGGCAGCATCTTTTTCCAATTCTTATGACGGGTAATGTGAATTGAAGCGCATGCTCGGATCAAAGGCATGCGCGCGCGCACCGATCACTGGTGCCATTGCCGTAATAGAATAATTAATGGGCATCGGACCGCGGCACCGAGGGTCACTGACAGTGCACTCCCTACCAACTGCATTCGTTTTGTACACGCATTGTGAGAGCCCAATGTGAGCCGCTTCATAGAGCTTAATGCGTTTAAGTGGGGCTATTGTTTTGACTCGGTCGTATATTTCAATAATGACCTTTGGGTATGGAGATAAGGGCTGGCCTGGATACATTACAGAACGAAACAATGCTTTACGAAAAATACCAAGGAATACGAGACGAAAAAATCGAAATATAAACCAACAAATACGTGTACAGTAAGCGCTATCGAACGCACCTGGCCTCAATAGGGCCTAACTAATAAACCTTCCACTACCTGCTCCACAAATTTTCTACAACGGCTATAAATCATAGGAGAAACCGCCTAACAACCGCAAATATCAGGTAAACATTTCTAAAGATCGGGGCCTTACTGCGTTCGTTCCACTTACGAAACCCGCTGAAGGCTCATTTATTATTAGCCATTCAAATTGTGGAAAACAATGCCCCCGGTTAGGGGGTCAGAACTCATGCAAATATCCGACACTTGGAAATAATCGCTAGTTAGTGGACCCCATTGTATTGGGTGAAAAGATTTAATGGTGCATGTTGTGGCCAACGGAACTATCTGACTTTGTAAATTCGCGGTAGCAGTAACATTGCAGTATAGTGAACGTCACATGAAGTTAAAGAACAAAGAGAGATTAAGTGCAGCAGAGGAATTAAATGCACGCATGTCTCGCAATGAATCTAGTATAAAAGAACATGATGATTATATAAAATAGAACAATGTTTTAATACTGATTTACTACCACATTTTGAACACAAAAGGATCTTAATCTTTTAAGTCAGGCCATTTCACTTTCTAAGATGGTAAAATTTCGCAACTACTTAACATTAGGAGACGACTTACTGACGACTAATCTTGGACTTCACAAAGTTTGACTTAGTGTCAACGTTGGCGACACTGCGCGAATTATTGTCGGTTAGTTAACCTCTGTTGTCGTCTGATACCTACTGAAATGGTGAACGTCAGTCAGCGACTATGGATGTATGGATAGAGATCTCGATAAATGGTTTTATTTCCAAGCAAGGTAGCAAATGCTGTCAGGGTGGTCGACGAGCAAGCCTAATGTAATAACGCTTAAGGCACTCCCGACTCAATATCACGAAATACTGAAGTAAATATAGGTATACTGACTTTAGATTAAGACAGATAAATAAGACCTACCATAAAATTAGAATTTAAATATTTATCAGCCAAAGAATTATTTATAATGTCATCGAAATTTACGTAACATGAAAATTATGCAAACGCTCAAATCGTGCAAAATTTAAATATAAACTGTCGAAAATAAGAAATCTAACACAGAAAAACGACCTAATGTACTTATCTACATAAATTATTGCAATCTTCATGGACATTACGGCCGTTTTTTTGCAAAGATTGGCGTAATCGAGGCTATGTTCACCCACGAAAGTACGTGTCTTCTTCGACTGTCGCAACATTCGTTTATGGACCCAAACAAGGAATGATATACCGAATGCAAACAACTATGTTGTGGGCGGGAGGAACGAGGATGAATTCGAAGAGCCACATTGCATCAACACCATCATCACGTAAACACACGGTAAACATACATCATGTTTTATTCATGAAGATTTCAGATTCGAATTTACCAAAGGTACAAATTTGGAAACTAAATGAGTAATTCCTGACTCACAATCTTAATCACGACATATGCATTTATTAGTCTAATTATAATCGTCACGGGCGAGGAAAGATGTAGTAGACGATGACAAAAATAATCTATCATCACTATAATTAATTATTTTCCGGTAGGGTTCAGACGCTCCCTACATCATCCTTATACCAGAGTCCGAGGGATTTTAATCCACATATATTGCAAGCATAACAATAGAATCAAATAAGGCCGACTTGAGGTCCGGCTCGTATCTCGGAAGTCGTGTATGAATGATTCTAGGAACGGAGGTGCGATAGCGATCTGCGGAAGCTAAACACACGGGAGCCAACTCTCGCTTCCATTGTGAGAGCCCGGCGCCGTAACGGCGGCTGCCCTCTGAACTGCAACACGACCGAATCGCGACACACTCACCGTCGTATACAATGGAAACGAAACTCCGGCGCAACTAATCCGCAGGAGTACCACACTAGGAAGCGTTCCGCTCTGCATTTCCATCTGGTAAAAGGTGAGAGTCGCTCGGAAGACTGTATCGCGTTACGGTGTCCGTTTCGTGTGTGAGCTACGACCGCGGACGTGTAACTCGAACGCTGTGAAACGTTCCGACCGGTGGTACGTTTCGTGATGGAAAAGTGTGTAGCCGGCGGGCGCGCGATCACCGCAAACCACGGCCTTTGTCGACGTATAATAACTTTGAGGAAACGCTGTAATCTGTGGCCTACTTGACTGTGCCCTGCGGTAGGACCGCTACTTCGTCTCGATTTCGCGCCAGTTCTCTCCGCGGGCCGTTTTTCAGCGTACGTCGATGCTCGCGGGAGATACCGTGGTACGTAAGACTGCATAACGATAGCCGGTCCGATGCGGTGCATATCGAGGCTCGCATCGGTCGGATGCTATCGGCGGCGACCACGCGCTGTGCCTAAACATTGTAGACAATATTGCATTCCAGCATTCCGAACGGTACGGCACCTTGACATATACGTTGCGATAACAATAAAACTGAGCCAGTTTAGAGGCGTTGCAATCGGCATCTCCATTGTTCCCCGATGTTTATAAGCGAACCGGGTCTATTTTGCTCTCGCACGAGCGATTGTCGTAGAAGATGGCAGGAACTAAATGGTTCCTGTCTCTCTCACCGGTTTGACATAAAACATATTACAATACTAACGGGAAACAACAATAAAATGTTGTACGAATAGATTTCTTGTTTTAAGTTAATTTGGACAGCTTCGTATTATCAAAAGTGCTTAATTATCATCAAGAGATTGTTTTAAAATAATCTTTGATTGCATATATTATCTGATATATGATCACATACAAAGTATGAAACAAATGACTTCATGTAAGATTTATTAAGCTTTTTATTGACATGGTACCACTCCCTAATACACGTCTTAACGGTAAACCACGCTATGTGATTCAACGTTACAGTCAAGACACGTGCGTTAAAAAATCTCCCATTTAAGACATGACTTAACAAAAGTGAGTCATACACTTGTTCTTATAATATATACAAATAATTGTACAAATTAGAGATATATTGCAGTAAAACATTAAACCAGTCAAGTGCGGGTCAGTCTCGGGCACAAAGGATTCCGTACCATTATCTATAAAAAATCACGTTTGTTGTATGGAAGCCCCCTTAAATATTTATTTCGTTCAGTTTTTGTTGCTCAGCGGCAACAGAAATACATCATTTGTAAAAATTTTAACTGTCTAGTTATCACGGTTCATGTGATATAGCCTGGTGACAGACAGACGGACATCGGAGTCTTAATATTAGGGTTCCGTTTGTACCATTTGGGTAACCATAAAAGTGGGTTTTGTATACGGATAAAAAATACGTTATGAGTAATAGTCAAGCGTGATTAGACTAAGGACACTAATAATAAAACTTCGAACGATGATGAGTTTATTACGTTTATTCTAAACGATCATTGTTTACGTTTTTCGCTGATACATTGCAATGTACAATGCAAGTAAACGTATTTAGTTTTGGAACAATGGTCAAAAACGTAAATGAATAGTTTGAGGAATCTTTGCAAACTCGTACTAGGGGCACCGAAGCAGTTCGGCCGGAGAGATACCACCGCCACATCTATTTCTAGCATTTTTTGCGCAAGCAGTTTTTGCGTTTCGGTGGAACTTATTGAGGTGACCATCTTAGTTCTTGGGAATAGCAACACGTCTGTAATCGAATTCAGATAGAATGACAGTTTTATATGAATTAGACTACAAATGTCTACGGACGGCAGTCACCGTCAGGTGGACTGCATGCTCGTTTGCTATTTCAATCATTAAAAAAAAAAAAACAAAAATTTAAATGCGAAACGGAAACGTTAACGGATTAACGTAATTTAATTTCGTGAGCGTGGCGCGTGCGACACAAAAATCGTGACGTCACGTCAAGGAGCAAACAACCGGCGTGTACGTAGAAAACGGGAGTGATTCATTCGTCAAATCGCGTCCGTGGAGTGCGCGGGCGCATACTGATGGAGACGCGCGCCCTCCGTGAATACTTAACGAACCAACAGTTGTCAACCCACTGTTGGGCATAGGCCTCTTCTCAGAGTGAGAGGGTTTTTGTCCAGACCATACTGACCAAATGCACATTGGTAGACTTTACATACTTTTGAGAACTTCTCTTAGCGATCTCTCATGTGCGTAGGTTTTCTCGCGATATTTTCCTTCACCGTAAAACAGTGATAATGAATTTAAAAATTAGTGGTGCGTGTCTAGGATCGAACCTCAGACCTTCCAATTGAGAGGGCGAGCTTAAGGGTTTCATCCCTTTGGCTACCACGTGTTTCATGGACACTTATTACCTATCAAATATTCACATTACCCGTTGACGCACGCCCCGACACCTTCTAGAAACTTCCGCGCCTTACCTGCAAACAAAAAAAAAAACAAGTTGTTAAACAATTCACAATTAATATACCACGCACTTCTATTCGGATACGTTCGACATTGAACAATGACATCCAATTTAAACGGCACGAAACACGAATTGATGGAACCAACGTAAACATTTCCCAACGTAGGATAACTTAGAATCAAAACTAGTAACATTGTTACAACTAGAAAATTTGTTAGAAACATTAAAACACAAAACCCAACTATTTAAAACGAATTTTTTGTTCATAATAACAAAAAGACAAAAACTCCTATAAGTTTTTGTAGTAATTACAACCAGTAAAATTATCAAAAACATTAAAACACAAAACCCGACTCCTTAAAACGATTTTTTTGTTCATAATGATATATGTTTAATTGAATTTTTTTTTTTTTTATGAAAACTCATATAAGCATGAGTTTTTGTCAAAATATAGAGCTTTCATTTGATACTCATATCATCGTAATAGTAAAAATAGTCCATCCCCTCTTTCCTCTATTTCCAGGCGCCATTTTTTTTAATTATATAACTTATGTCAATTTCCACACTGAGACGATTCTCATGATATGTCATACGATACAATTCTCCGAGCAGTTTGGGCTGTAGCGCGTGCTAAATAAATGGACAAAAAAACAAACGTACATTCATTTTCATACGTATATACAAACGCTCGAAAAATATTACCCTCCTTCTGACGCAGTCGGGTAATAACACAGAGTCCAACAGTGAACGCAAATAATGCAACAATTGCTCAATAGAACGAAGAATAAACGTAGATAGTTATGAGGCGCAAAGTTTTCGTAACGTCTCAAAACTATCGTCTATCTCGCCGCAATAGTTTCATTGCGGCCGGTGACATTTACATGTGTTTCCATAATTGAATTACCGATTCGAATCGGTATTCGAATAGGTACGTCGCGACGAATCGGTAGCGGTCGAGTGGAGCGAGAGGCGCGTTTTGCAACGCTCGAACGCTTTAAGGCGGAATCGGTTCAAGGTGACGGTATACTAGCTTCGAATCGATCAAATTTTATTATTCACAATTTCGTAAATAACCCACGCGGTTTGTTTTTGTTTGCGTTCGATTTTGTACCGTGCGATGCCGGTTTTAAATAGCATCACTGTTTTTTTTCCCGTGGATTTCGTAGGAGGTGACTAAGGGACATAATCCAGATAGGCAGCAGCATTTTCCTATGAGCCTCATACATAAGCTCAAAGTGCCTCAGTGAGCAATGGAGAGAGCTATGCTTGGCATTTCCCTACGCGACAGAATCCGTAATGATGAAAATTCGTAAGAGAACAAAGGTGACCGACGTAGCTCTCAGAATTAGTAAGTTGAAGTGGCAATGGGCAGGCCACATCGTTCGTAGGACAGGTAACTGATGGGGTAGAAGATTCCTCGACCAGAGACCAAGTCTGGGCAAAAGGAAGGTAGGCCGCCCCCCGACAAGGTGGATTAATGACCTGAAGACGGCGTAACCTGAAGAAAACCACTGGATTCAGATGGCTCAATAGCAGTGGACTCTCAAAGGCTGACAAATAGATCTTCTTATTATCCTATTATATTTCCTAACATTAAAAAAGGCGCAGTGACTATTGGCAAAAAGATCAAGAATCAAGGGAGGATGTCCAGCAGTGGACCTCACAAGACCGACAGACAGATAGTTCATTGTTCGTCTTAATTAAAATGAATATTCAACTACGAGTGCACGTGTACCTTCGTTTTCTTCTTAATACAAAACACGATGTTTCTCTGCAGCAGTCATTTAAAAGGCCTCAGATACAATTCGAGTCGCGTTGTGAATGCAAAACAAAGACACTTTAATTAGTTAAATGTTTCGTTTTATTTGTTTGGACTGGATATACACTCTCGCGCCGTTTACAATTAATTTCGAAAGTATTAATTTAACAGTCTCTTTGCTCCTTTCTTATCTATAAAATTACATTATGGAATGGGAAAGGCAACTTTAGATTGATTTAAAATTCATTTTAAGTACTTTTCAAATGTTTAGTAAGTATAATATTACTTATTATATTTTTGTGGTGATATTTTTTTAAACTTTCTGCTACGAGTGTTATATTATTTGGGGTGTAAAACCCATATATACAATTTGTTACGTTACTTGATAAATTAATGTACTATTTGATGTGAAAAAATAGGCATCTTGGTAAAATTCTAATCTTACGCTCTCCAAATATTCCCTATGCCAACGACTATTTTGTCGACATAAGGATAAATTTTCATTTAAATAGGCATGATAATCAAAGTTTAACAATAAACTTAAAAAAGCAACATCTATTGTACAGTTTTATGTTCCGATATTAGATGATTTATCATTCATCGAAATAAAAATATGACGTTAGTTCTTGAGCATTATACTCACAGCATAAAACAAAGGGAATAATATCGTTGCATAGTCATCATTGTCGTATAAAACACGTTACACAATGGTTGTACGGAGCGGTTCTAGACGAGGGTTCAGGTCAAGCGAGACTAAGCCGGGTTTTCACTGGCGAATAGAATTTGATTACTCGGACCGACTATCTATCATTAGCGGGCGGAGAGTAATGGCGGCCGACACGAGGGTCACATTATCGATATCCATCGCCGATCGTGTTCTGTAGAGACATTGTAGAGTGAACTCCACTTTGATGAGTGTCTTCGGGATCAAGTACACGACGAGAACTTAACATCGACTTATATTAAGGATGCTTGAACATAAAAGCTCGTAATAATAAGGCCCTCGTGTACCTTTTAACGTTTTTTCCCCATACAATACTCAATCAACGTTCACGACGCTGTCTGTACAGAGAGTAGAAATAAATTTCATTGTGACTATCCATAACCGCAAAAAGCATTATGAGCAAGAACATCACCGATGTGTCACCGGAGCGTGGAAACCGATGTTACGTCAAGAATCGTGACAAGAGATGTTGTAAAGCGCGTCGTGACATCAATGACAAAAATAATGAACTCAAAACGCCATTACCCGAAACCGATACCGATCGTAATTCGTACGTAGCGGCGTCCAGGCGATGCGGCATGTGAACGATGAACCCGGCTCACAAAGGCTCGCAGGCTTGCATAACCCGGGAAACATTGGATCACGACGCGACCGCCCGAACGCCATTATCGAACGGGGAGTAGTTAATGTTGATAGTAAACACGCAATTAACTCCTCAGGTGGAGCTTATAATTTAGTTTAACGTTGTAGGCGAAAGCGTACGCGGGCGATGCGCGAGCGCACCGCGGCCGATAAGTCCAAAGCCGTGGCGATGTCGTTAATTAAAAAATGCTTACTCATTAATCAGCCGACCGGCCCGCACTTCGATCACAATCCGCGGCTCCGATTTATTACGTTCCAGATAAGAGCGATCGCCGAGCTGGGCGGAGATAACCAACATTAAATTATTTTATTGATCACAAATAAGTGTAGCCGGTAACGAGACATTAGCGATTGATGTTATCGGACAAATGTCAGAAAAACAGGATAAAACAATAACGCACCATCGAAACTTACATATTCTGATTCTAAAATTCTTCAGCAAAACTACAAAATGAGATTCGAATCAACGATAATGATAACAAATGACTAAATTTCAGCATCCGTTATCATTTTTTTTTTATAATATTCAAGGAGCAAAGGAGTATGCAGTCCACGTGATGGTAATTCGGCACTGCCGCCCATGTACATCTGTAATCGACCCCAGAGGACTAAGTTGCAATGTCTCGGATAAATATGTCTCTCTTACCACACTCTTCTGTTCAGAACACAGCAGGGCAAAACACTGCTGTCATTAGGCAGATATAGGTGTGGCGGTGGTGCTTCCCAAGTCGATCCACATAGTTTTCTATCACCTTTGAAACACATAATTCGAGATTAATGGATTTCGAGCTGGCATAGTCTATTGAGAAATTAATCTTCAAGGAATAAAATCGCTCAAATTGCTGGAGATTTGTTCCGAGAAGTTTGACGTTTCACCTGTTGTGGTTGTTTGTGGCGCCACTGAATCATGTACCTGTAATAATGTTGTAGACCTGTTCGGTACTGTGCGTTCCCGTGGCGGCGGGTGGTCGCGATAGCGCGCCCCGACCGGTGCATCACAGCGGGAGCATTGTCTGTCTTCCCACTGATAAGATAATTACCTTGCCACCCCTCGCTCCCTATCTATGCCACCTTCGATTTAGCTAACATGACACCGCGTAGGTAGATGAAGATTATTAAAATTGAAATCATCTCTACGTTCGTTCCATATAGTAGAAGTAATCAAGACTTCCAGCAAAATACCACCTGTCAAGGTTCACGTTTTCCGATCGCGTCCATTCGACGCAAGCGTATACTAGTCGAAATTTGGCGATGCTCATAATAAAAGTGAAAATCAACAGTTGATATGAGTTTACCGCCATATCCGGTGGCGGTCCAAGTTTCCTATCATCAAGTGGGCCACTTCGCTTTCTAGGAAGAGCCCGGCGAAATGACGGACGAGCGACACGCGAACAGAATATTAACAGCTAAATTATTTCACCGCTCATACTGACATCCTTGATTAATCATCGCAATATTCACCCAAACAAGGCAACTCTTACGATGCGGATTGAGTGTTTGCACATTTCCATTTCTGTCGAACTCTCATTGTGAACGGGGAATATTAAACCCACGTTTGTTTATAAAGGATATGTGCCGATTACGATATTACAAACCTCGCCAGAAGCATAAAGTGTATTGTGTCAAGGCGACTGGGCGACTTTCGAAGGCATTAATAACAAACGTAGATACACGAATAGATATGTTCAGAAACGCTCATAGCCGCTAGCGTACAACAAATTGAACTTTACTTATGAACCGGAGGAGTGGTGAACTATAATTTGTGTTAAATTTCGTGTGGTGGTATTCGTGGCGATATTTCGGATCCGGAACGTTGCGCACTAGTGCTCTGGCGATGGTGTAAACGACCTCACGACGCCACCGTTTGCAGACAACGGACAATACTCACCAGCACCTGGCTAATAGAATTCATCTCACACTCGGCTCAGGCGCACCCGGGCCGTACCGTTACAAACAATGACCCTCCCATTCGATTAGCCGATACGATTGCGCAACCTAGAATTATGCATTGGAACCTTATTACCGAAACTTCACGGGGAATATTCACGCCGCATTAAGGGCGATCGTTCCAATCTGAACGGCGTCGGTCGGTATAAACGGTTCGTGCTTTGTCACATTCCTATTCAATGTTGACGATTGTCACATAGTTAGACTCGCTGGAGCGATTGACGTCGTAAAGCTGCGATCTATAGACACCCACACACTGACCCGCAAGTGGGTCACTGTCGATTTGCGAATCAAGCATCATTGTAATCGCATTACGGTTCGAGGTGATCGCAACTGAATGTGGCGCCGCGAGAGCGTCCACAGCCGGGGTCAAACGTCACCGCGACATTGTTACCTGAACTTGAGGGACCGGCCCTCACCTACAGCCCCGATTCATCGCTTCGAAGCCGAGATGCATTTCAAATCGTGTGCCGGTTACCGATGTTTTTTTCTAAAGTGTACAAGGTGGAATTTATCATCACGATTACGAAACGGCGAAGATTGAACGATTAGTCGATGTTGATGGGCCTGTCGATGAATAAATAGAGGATAACTTCATCGCGCCGCAAAAAATATTATTCGATGGCATGGCACATAGGAGGCGTGCTTGTATCAGATATGATCGTCCTGTCGGGAGATAGCCGTAGCAGTAAGATGGGAGATTAAACTCGATCGCAATACACATACAGTGTTATGTTTGAACGCATACATACGAGCATGGGAAATTTAAACAACATCGACGTTACGGTCGTAAAATACGCTCTCTGTATTACTTTATGATATGTTTACCACCAAACGTGCTAACATCAAACAATCTAATATTTTATAGCGTTAATAAGATTCATAAAAATAACCTTTATTGTAGATGGTTATTTAGATATTTATTATCAAAAATTAAATTGTTTTATTGCTGAATATACTAACATCTAGAAGATAAAAGTTGCATTAGTCTTACCGAGTTGGCATGTAGAGGCATAAACATTTGAAGTGAGCATAGTTACGATTTGTGGCTAGGACTCATACAATTACTACACCAAACCGATTACATGTATATTTCATTTTAATCGACTTTAAATGTCCCGGAACTGGACGTACAAGGGCGTATTAAAATCATATCTCACGAATGTTCTCAAAATATTTGACTAATGTCTTATGTGCAGGGCAATAAGAGTCACGAGTGGGCATTCAAAACCGAGTCAGGGCACATTATGCGTCCGTTGAACTTAAAAGGTTGTGACAGGTTATTACGGTAATTACCTTAATTTGTAAACACAAAAAACGACCGTCGACTAGCTGTGAGCTAACTGAGCGAAAAATTAAATGACCGAGACCGCCCCGATGCTGCCGCATATGGGCCCATTTACGTTTAGGACGCCGATTGAAGCCAATTAGCACTTTCGAGTTGAAAGCTATATCAATTTGTGCAGAAATGTTCTTGGTGTTCTATGATTCACTTATATTCAACGCCTTTACGAATGAGGGGCCTTAGAGCATTGAATTCAAACAAAATAAATACTGCATGAAGAATGTTCAAGAGTTTATGTCCTTGTTCATGTGCCTTATGTGTTTAAAGTTTAATGTCATAACTTTAACAAGTTGGCTTTTATGGTACAACATAACTGATATCATTATTACAACTACGTGCTCCTACTGTTTTAGAATGTTTAAGACGAATCTTCAAACCGGTTTTTCTCAGCCCATCCTTAGACTCTGGTCGGATTATATCTTTGTTGAAATCGTAGGTGCTTGTCGGTATAGTGTTTGAAGCATGTTCTTAACTGTTTATTGAGTAATCATTCACGTAAATCACTAGTTAAATATCAAAACATGTATTCGTACAAAAGTAAAATATCTTCGTCGTCGTTGATTCGAACATTTAACGTCGATTGTATCTGCATGTTGCGTTTCGTGACATTCTATTGGTATATTCTACACAAAAACCTTCTTAATATTGGTGATTCACCAACACCACACCTTTTGGGGACGGCCGTAGATTAACAGCTCATCGGCCAAGGATGCCGGCGATGCGTAAATCAAAGCATATTAAAAGGAAATCGTCGCGATCATACAGCTCTGCCGACAGCGAACTCCGTTTGCACGAGCTAGCTTTAATTAAGCATCGCCTTAAACGATCGACCTTCGATCGTGACAGTTGAAAGATTAATTTACAAATGTACAAAAATAAATCACCGTTGAGTAATAGCAGACGTTTTAAACCAGCTATTTTAGCGCTGACTAACTGATTCCAAATTGTTTATCCTTTGCTAAACAAAAAAAAATCAAAAATACATGCAGGTTTACGTGTTCAGTTCCTAAATGGTCTCTAGCGTTGCTTGTATCCTGCTATCTGATTTTACCATGGAGCAACTGAACGACGTAAACAAATAAGTTTCAATCCTTCGCGACGACCGATCCTGTGGTACAAGCCGTCACTTACCGGAGAACATCTCATCGAATCTTCCAAATAGGGTAGAAATGATTACAGAGGGTGTCGTGAATCCTACGCGGACGCCGTGGTCCCTGAAATCGTTGCAGCATGATCATGTGCGATAGAATTCGATATCGTCTCTAACATCTGCTGTGTAGTAATGCAATTACCATAGGACAGGTGTACAGTACTTGATTATGGCATCCTCTAGTATAGTGTAAACGATCGCCATGTTTAGATAGTGATCGTCTTCATTTGCATGCGCAACGCAATCCTTGTGGTCTTTTTTCTATCAATCAAGGACTAGATTTGACAAATCTGTAATCATTAAAGAGTATTTTTACAGTTTCAAAGTGGTAGAACGTTTGTCGAATTTACGATAGTAGCAGTTCGGTCACTACTATACCAGTATTCTAGTATAATTCAGACTAGATTCAGCTTTCAGACAAGTGCAGTATACATACAATATCAAGTGCTAGAAAACTATAGCAAAACCAAAAAAAGTAAGGTCTCGAGTCGTTGTACTGTAGTGTACCGCTCTGAATAATGTTTATCAACAAGTTGGTTATTCAATCAGAATTCATGTTTAAAGAGTACATAATCCTTTCGCCCGTATCATATATTTCGAGCACGAGCCATCGAACAGAGATAATACATCAGATGGTGGACGCGATGAATCACTTGAAAATATGCCGAAGCAATTACGGCTACTGCTTTCTTGCGGTTAATCAAAAAGTTCGTCCGCGAACGCGAAATGGGCCACACTGATTGGCTCTTCCGCATTTACTTGTACGAGAGCTTAATTAAGTTGCTGGTCACAAATAAAATAAACCGCACTGATTCGTCGATAAAAGATTTACAAAGAGACTTTTTAATGCGGACCGTTGAACGAGACTTGGCGGAATGGAATTATGATGAATCTAAAGTTGAATGTAGTTTAGCGGATTCACAAAGGCACTCAGACTGTACATTTCGTTTGACAATTTTGAATCAACGTTTTGAATGGAGCGAAATAGACGTCCCTGAGGGAAACGGGCTGCGGCGCGACGGAAGCGGGACTTCCGGCGGCGGCGCGGGGCTCTTTCGTGAATATTCAATGGCGCTAATTAATGCCATAATTCCAGAACAGATATGGTGAGAACGGCCCAGTCAGCGGCTGTCTAATGTCCTTGGAGTTAAGACTTAACTAAAGATTACTGATGAATTAATAATTGATATTGTATCTTGTTGAAGCTTTTGTCTATTGAACTTATTACGTGTCACTATACATTTTATTCTGCAAGAGTTAATTTTAAAAGAATATGTATTTTTGACAACAGCCTCTTAAACGTAATTCGTTTAAACTTAGTTTGACCCTAAAAACTCGTTGAACCCGTAACTGGTTAAAAAGAGTTCTCACGGGTCGCCCATACGAGGAACCCTTACGGTTCCGCGCTGGTGCCTTTCTCCGGCCGCTGATCGTCCTAACGATTTAAAACAGGGCGCTCGCTTCACCATTGAAAATTATCACGAGACGCCATTTTCCCCATTAACGTCCAAGTCCGCGAGGTGAGTTAAACAAAACCAACATAAATCCACCTGATGGCCTTTGAATTATGTAGCAGCCGAGTGATAACGGAATCGCATCGGTAAATGGAACAATGGCTCCTGCTCGCAGTCGGCACGATAACGTACTGCTAATACTTAATCTCGATTACTTCGAGCTGCTCCGAGCAGTCAACAACCTCGCAGCGAAAGAATAGCTGCGTAGCGTATGCGAAACATCAGCTATCTTGAGCAGCCATGATGCGCTATTTGTTCCCATGGAACAAAGCCGTGTTGGAACCTTTGACACTCGAAACAGGGGAAGTGCGATACCGGTAGATGTTTATCCGGCGACATTATGTCAGTGTCGCGGGGAAAGCGTTCGGCGAATGAAAAAGGAAAGTGCGGCAGGTGCATCGAGGTGAGCCCTTGGTCGGGGTGAGGGGGGCGAGACTCGGAATGCGACTATTATTAGAGGAGCCGGCGCCGGCGCACGCCACCGACCGACACAGGGTGCCCTCTTTGAATAACTCGTGTCAGCTCGTCTCATTAATTTTACATAGAAATGGCCGCCATTAACACCTTCGCGAATCCGTTGATAATAAATATCGTAATATATGTCGTTACGACTGTATGAATATGCAAAGTTTATATCCCTTATGGCTAGATGACATTAATTTGCAAAGTTTCTTCACCTCTTTAGATGTCAATGCAATTTATGTTTTAATACTTCTTGAACTGGATTAAAGATGACAGACAAAAGTAACTCAAGCCTTAATAGCAATAAATATGTTTGGTGAATACGAAGGAAAATTACTTAGGAGTATTTTCTGCACAATTCAATCCATCAGTGAAATTCCGAGTTCACTTCCTGATCCCGACACAGCGTTGGCCGCTCCACATCCTATAGCGAGTGTTATCGGGTAAGGCGGCTTACATCTCGAGGCGCGCCGGCGCCGCGGCCGGCATTGTTAGCCCCGGCCATGCTAATGTTCCGCCCCGGGCATGCAATAACCCGCGGTGGAATGCCCGATAGCTCCGACTCCATTCCGATACACAATATTAAGAGCATTTAATAATCCGTAACAATGTTGAGTGGATTCGTGATCGAGCTTTCAATTTCTAGAAACAATATTAACGTCTGACGATAACCGAAGTATCTGAGGCGTTGTTTTTGAGAGATATTAAAGGTGATCCGCTAAAAGGCTTAAGCGTTTCATTGTAGCATTTTATAGATAAAGCTCTTTCTAGCCAGCGGAAAGAGGTAGCCACATCTATCTTATTGTTGCCGGTCGAAAGCTTCGAAAGCGAACGCGACGACGGTATCAAACCGACATTGATCATGTCCGTCAGAGGAGATAGCATCTATAAATATAAATTGCCACCAGCCGGCGAAATGTATTAAATATAGACTAGTAGTTTCTTTTTCTGCGGCGGCGATCCGTCTAGGTTTCATTTCTGGTTTGGCTGTCGCTTATAACTTTCCATTTATGATATATCTTGTGACATTGCACGCTCCGCTGTGTACGCTTCTCTTAATCCCTGAACGAGTGCGGTCAATTTTAATCCTCTGATCATCGCATCGCGGCGTATCTATAGTATGCTACCCTTCGTTCGCGGAAGTTCTTTTGCCTTTATATTTATTTTATTTTAAATGCAACCCGGTGGTTTGACGACAGAGGATATAAACTTTTTCTGGTCTTCGCTCATCAGTATTAAGCGCTAATTTGTTCTGCTTCATCTTAATTCTCACAAGGTCAATTTATTTCAAAACGCTCCTGTATAAGTGAAGCCTCTATCCAGAAGCGAACTTCTAAGAACTGATTGATAACAGATTCACTTAATCGTTTCCAAACATATAACCAGTCTTCTTATTACTTTTTCTCGTTTTCTAGCACACCTCATTGACGATATGGTGCGAACAATAAAGTACAGTAAATCATGATCAGAACTTAGCATTCAAAGTGCGACTTTACACCACGCAAATGCGAAGGCAGTGAAATTGAAACCTGTGATTCGCGTATTCATTTTCTAATTAGCATTCGCTAGAGCGAATACAATTGCAACTAAGTTGCAATTGAACCTGTAGTGAACTCTTCCAGTGAGCTGATGTCTCTAGGTCAGCGGTTGGCAACCTTTGGCAAGCTGCTGTGCTAATGGCGAGCCTCATTGAAATGTAGTGAAATTTGACGGGGAAACAAAAAAAGATCACCAAACAGAAGCATTACGACGATATTACTGTTCTACGGGCTGCAAGAAGTTCTGTCCAGACCCGTGAGCCGCGAGAAGACGGACGCGGGCCGCGGAATACCGACCGCTGGCCTAGGTGTTTGATGAATTTACTACCAGGTTTTCATAACATGAAAGAGCTAAATCGAGTATTTTGGAGTTGTCAAAGATCAAAGTTATAACAGTCAGTTTGAAATACGATGTAGATATCTTTCCTCTTAAGCCCTGATGAAGACGGTAGGAACAGTCTTATCCATAAATATAAATTAAGCAATCGTTACCTTAATGTTGAGTACTAATGAAGTATTCAACATAAATGCACTGATATCGTTGTTTATTGTGCTTTGTGTTTTACTTAAATGTCAATTCTTTTAACTTGTAATAAGGAAGTGTAAACACAAAACGAAATAAAGGCAGGAATGATTTAAGGTAGTTTAATGACCTTGGGTAGTACAAATTAAGTGATTACGATAACACTCAGCAACCTGATACATTCAACATCGAAGACGATGTATCATATTATCAAATATCTTAAAAAAACACTTTCTACACTCATAGCCGCACACAAGGAGGTTCTCATGTGACGTGGGTACCATGGATACACAAAGACAAACACACTGTCAGACTCAGAACCGAATCTAAACTCATCATTCAGATATCTGTTTGGCCGGGGATCGAACCCGGAACAGTTGAAGTTCAAGTTCAAAGTTATTACAGGCAGTTTGATATACGATGTAGATATCTTTCCTCTTAAATCCTGATGAAGACGGTAGGAACAGTCTTTTTCATAAATATAAATTAAGCAATCGTTACCTTAATGTTGAGTACTAATGAAGTATTCAACATAAATGCACTGATATCGT
>DWLI01000130.1:0-28591 GCA_018249915.1 Cecropterus dorantes dorantes
AACTTCTAACTATTTACACTAATTCTTTAAAGTTTCTTAGCTATGTATATGAATTTTATTTTAATTCGATAGAGTTGAGTTTACATCAATAGGTACGTAAAATGAACATGTTCGTGATTTATTTTGATATTTTATAGACGTAAATAATTATATACGTGTGTGTATACAAGTAAATATATACACAAATATTTACTTGTTGATTTTGTTAAGAATATAATGTAAAATAGAACCTTCGGTTGTTCGTGTATGCCTGTAAAGGAGCTAGCAAGCTCTTCACTATCGTTTGTAATTTCTAAATCTTGCTAATACTATGTAAAAGTTTGTAAGGAAAAACAACTTTCATGCGAAAACATTGGTCGGATTTTTCTGAAATTTGGAAAAGAGTTTATGGTCTAGATTCACATATATAATAATGAAATAAGCCAGTTATGAATAAATAAATACTTGTCACGATCCAACCAGATGTGGCATTACGTCTACTGTAGTTCAGCAGTAACCACACTTATAATTAATAAACACAATACAAGCGAAATATAACGTAAATACTTCTACTTATAATTTAATATTTTAAGTCTCACACCGAAATCTTAAAAGATGTATTTTGTTCCTTCGCTTTAGATTCTTATCTCTATTTTTTTTTTAGTATTGCCTTTAACTTTTTGTTGACGGTACTTCAAAATCAGTTCAAGTGGATAACGAGATTCTTGTTATGGTATTTTAGCTCAGCTGTCATTTCTTTCATCAGTTGATGAAATTCTTACTATTGAGTGACTACGTTTTTTGACTGACAAGGTTAATTAAAAAAAATATATTTTATTTTTTATCTAAAAATCCTTGAAATTTATTATATTTTGCATGGTAATGATGACCCGCGTGGCGGAGCGGTCACTACCGGACTGACGCGCAGAGTTTCCGGGTTCGATTCCCGGCCAACCAGACATTTTAATGATGAATTAAGATTTCTGTTCTGGCTCTGGGTGTTTGTGTATTCGTCTTTATGTGTCCATGGCACCAGCGACACCGGAGAAAATCCTAGTGCGGGGTTATGAGTGTAGAAAGCGTGTAATAGTAAGTGATGGCCTGAAATGTAAATACATATTAGAAATTAATTATTACCTACTGACTTACGGTGAAGGAAAACACTGGAGGTAACCTACATACCTAATAGTTCTCTAAAACGAAATTCTCAAAGGTGTGTGAAGCTTTCCCGTTCACAATTACGCGGTTTGCTATGTCTTGATTTACTCTCACTCAGAGGATACCTGTGCCCAGTAGAAGGATAATGAGTTAAGAAGAGAACTCGTAGTAATTGTATTAAACCTAACGAGCCTTAAAATCAATCACAAATAACTAGTATAAGGTTCATGAAACATATCGTAAATTCCTTATAGTCTTCACACAGCGATTCTGGATCGATTATATCCAGCTATTAAAATTTGATTGCCAGGAATTATTTTAAGATCGCACCAACCCACGCATAAAACGTTGAGGTTTATTCTACTATCTTTTTAGGGGTTCTTTATTTATTGGTAGAAAGCTGTAATTTTGCACGGAACATTTTTTATAAGATTAAAGTAAACGAGCATGCCGTCCACATGATGGTAAGTGGACCGCCCATGGACATTTGTAAGCAACCTCATACAGAACAGAAATTCTATCTGAACTCAATCGCAGACGCGTTGACATTCCCCTATTACATGGAAGTGAGCCGGCAACCGAACCATTTCACCGAAACGCAAGAAGTAGGTACTTCAACCTAGAAATAAAAATGGCTGTGGTACTTCCCCCGTCAAGCTATTCGTTCTACCACCTTGAAAAATACCTCTAAACTTGTTACGACTTATAGACTAATGTTTACTCACATTTAGGTTATTTATTATTTCCTCCATTGTTGAAACAAATGGTAATTATTTCCTAAAACATGAATGTAAATAAAATTCAAAAATATATTTTCTGTACTGTTCGTAATATTCTCCAATTTTTAAACATCATATCATAAGTGTTAAAAACAATTGGTCCACCATTATCGTGCGTTCTCCACATTGGTCACTAAGGTAAACGTGCATTATGTCACTTAAATTAAAAATGTGTTTGAGATCACACCGACAACATATTTTGTATAAAGTAAAAAAATATAAACATCGAAATGGTAACCTTTTTCTATTGCAAATTCATACGATACTTTAAAGCCAGCTAAAATGCTCGTAAAAAGATAGGTAAGTGAATTTGATAAATCAAAAGTCTTTCGAACCGAATCCAGAATTTATATTATCACTTCTCTAATATTAAATATTTAATACATATATTATAGTATATAATGATAAATATAAACATAAGGATATTAAGTTTGAGATGACAACATATTTCAGCAGAATTAAGCTTTTGATGTGCAAGAAGCGCCTACGGCAAATATAAGCGAAAACGATTGATCATTATTCATTTCGTCGGCTGACATATTTTGATGTGGAAACACTTCGTCATAATAACTTTAACGCGCTCTGCGTCTCCAACGTAATGTATGTTGTGCGATGACAAAACGTAACACGTGTTTTAATTTCCGCACACTCGTATGAAGTGGTGGAGAAGGAACGCTTCCATTATCTTAAGATCAATGTAATTCATTACGTCTTGGTCATTATGTCTTGTTCTTTTAATGAAACAAAAAACTTTTATTATCTTGACAAATTAAATTACTTCTTTGATGCCGTAGCACTGTTGATTTATACTTTACCTAGGTACCATTTTTTTGTATTTGCTTTCATAGCATTTAAAGTGTACCTAAATGTATTGTGAGTATAAGTTAGTAATTAACATGAATAGATGAATAGGCATTTTATGAGTTTACTTTAAGTTTTGAAAGTATTTAACATAATTTTTAGTTATGGTATAATGATATTAAATAAATAATTTTATTTAATTTATTTACAACTAGGTGTCCTACGCGGTTTCATCCGCTACTAAATAAGAAAAAAAAACAACAAAACATAGCGTGATTATATACAACCTATAGCCTTCCTCAATAAATGGACTATGCAATACAAAAAAGAACTTTTAAATTCGAACCATTACTTCATGAAATTACCCCGTTCAACCAAACAAACTCTACTGCTTTATAATATTAGTATAGACTGGTATACTTATGTCAAGATGAACATACAAACCTACATCCATTCACTCATACTGGTCAAAATGATAACAATCTATATATATTTATAATCTTCGATTACATTTGTCATACGTAAATAAAGATTAACAAGGCTACAATAAGTTCCCTGACATCTGCTACTTAGACTTGGTGATAGAATTAGTTTAAGTATTTATCCAAACTATACAAGTTGTTCGGAAATCGACGTAAACGTTGTAATTACCTCACCGGGCTTGCCTCCAATCACTTCGAATCTTGATAAACGATATAACCCCCTGTTATGACTCGAACAAATGTTATGATAATGGTCGGCCATTTTGGTTTATTCATATACAAATTTAACTTCATAAACTGTATAAAATTAATGTTTGTGTGACATTAGTAAATATAACATGTAATAAATTATAAACAACAAAAGCGTTAATATTCATAGAATGGACCATTTTGGATTCTTGGTTTGTACTTTTAAATATATCGCGCTATAAATCTATTTAATTTAAGAAATACCATTGAGATCCGAGTTTGTATGGAATATATCATAATAAATAACAAATAAAATTAACTAAAAGAACACGTACTTTTATAGAATTATTTGTGGTCGAGTTGGCAAAATTATTGCCACACCTATATCTGCCTGACACCAATCAGCATTGTTCCATTAATGTTTTCGTTAGTAGTTTCTTTATAAAATTTAAGTACATAGAATAGTAGTACGTAGAATGAGCATAGAGTTCTAGGCGCATCTGAACGTAAAAATTCGTTGATGTCCATGGATAAGTATTATGATTCCTAAATGCATTGAAATCCTAGCAGAGGACGGTCACAGACGCACTGCTAAACTTGAGACCTATAGTTAGATCCACTCATCTGAGTAAATTTGTATTAACACATCCTAAGGACTAGATGTATTCTTCATTCTATGATTCAAAGTTACAAACCTAGCAGGAGTTAAATGACGATCATCTACTTTAACTTTCGAATGGCTATACTGAGGTCTGCTGCTTACTGGTTCTTACGTACTCTTAATATACTGAGGAAGAACTTACTATAAAGGTCTCAAAGATCCCGGAAGGCATCTAAACACTGTATGTAACCAGTATCTGTGGGACGTTAATTAATATCAACACGGCAACAATATTTATAGAAATTAGGTACATCTGTGGTAAACAACAACAACAGAAGTTCTAAGGAAGCTTTCAGGTATACCTATTTTGTTTCTTGAACAATGCAATGACTGTGGTGTATACATATAATGCAATAGGCGACAATAACTTTTAACAATTGATTTGTTTTATAAGTTTAACTCTCACTTATTTTACAATCTGTGAAGTAATTGTTTCAGGTAATATGCGAAGCATAAATAGAAAGCTTTGTTTAAAAAAGGAGCAGTAAAAATGATACAATTGTTTTTAGAAGGAATATTAGTCATTATGGCTTAAAGTAAAAGTGAACCCAAGTTCAACAATAACTCTTTTATTTTACAATTTTGTGACTAACTTTCACTATTTTTACAATCTGTGAAGTTACTTTACTGGTATTTTCGTAGTATTAACTGTACTCGTATATTTTAAAACTATAAATGTAAAAAACTATATAGTGAAATGGTACCAAATCCAAAAATGTTATTTTAATTTTAATATTGTTAGCGATTGGTTGTTTTAATAACAGTTTGCATATTGTGATATGATTTTATGTCCCTTTGCCATTAGCTGGGTACCAGAAAATCTGAATCGAAGTCATATGACTTCTTACGTATACGTACATACGTATTTATAATTGATTTTCATCCTTGAAAGGTCCTTATAATTATGAGACAAAAGTGTTTGTGTAACGCTAATCTTTGGTTATGTCATTCTAAAAGAAGACTATGCCCTGCTGTAGGGTAGTCGTGATTAATCGATAATATTATTTCTTTAAATAACCTCCGGTCGTAAATACAAAAGAATCACGGATGTCATAAGTTCCATCTTTTCATAGCCAACTTAGCTAAAAGGATTAAAACGATACCTTCCGTCTGACATCCAGTGTGGTCCACGGAGCGTGAACCACCCTTTTGTTACCTTAAGCCCTTAATACTTTTATACCATAGTTGCTTTTTAATTTTGCCATTCGAAATATAAAGGGTGATTTTTAATCTCACCTTCTTCAAGATTTCCTCACTTTTAAAGCGGTACAATTCTTTTGTTGTTATTCACGGCCGTATCCATCTGGCGGCAAATTCATTTTGATTTCAACAAAAACTCTAATGGAAGTAAAGAGATTTAGAGGGTTAAGGCTAAACCCTTTTAAAATTACTTTTGTCACCAAAGATTGTATCTATAGTTTTTTTAAGTAAAAAATAAAACTTTTTAGACAGAACAAAAAATATTACCTAAAGTTTACCTAAAAATATTACCATCATAATTTTTGGTTTCTTACTAACATGCTAGTTTTAGTAGTAAATTATTAAAGATCAAATTAACCACGTTAAGATTTGTACTTTGATCTGAAATAGATGGCTTAATTATAAAGATAATTTGTTTTTGCTAACATCGATGTGGTATATTTAAAATATACGGTGAATAAAGTGTAAATCTAATTTTATTTACGAATATAATGTTCCTATTTATTAAACACGAATACGGTTTATGCTGCAGACTCGGGTGCTAGCGCCATCTATGGGGTAAGTTTTCAGTTACTAGTAGACTATAAAAATATTTTGTGAGATGTGTGCTCATTCTATTTTAACAAAAATATAGTATACATTTTTTACATGCTTTGAATAATATAGTGACACGGAAATAATTGCAAATTTTCTTTGGTAAATTACATTTCTTAAACATAGTGACACAGTTATTCAGTTTTATGTAAAATTATTCTAATACGTAATAAAGTTAAGAGATACGACATCAAATACAATAAAATTATACTTTTATTACTCCTTTTATTATTTCTGTATACATTATACAAAATAAATATATGTACATGCATGACACAGATAAAAAGTGCTACAAAAATGTGAGAATGTGTCATGTAATGCGGAAGGTTTCTCTCTAAATAACCATTTCACCGAACAGAATTGATAAGGCTTTATATCGATCATCGCAAAGTTCCTTTGCTAAATATTTTGTAACTTAAAAGGCTTCGCCGCTTATGAGAAATTCCCACAGTTCGTTGCAAAAAAGTAGAGATTGTCTTTATTTTATAAATGCAATACTTAACTAAATAACATAAACAATGCATTAAGAAGTAATTAATGATCTTAAAATTTAAGAAGGATTTATAGTAAAGATAATTTAAGCCTAATCATAATATTTTTTCGTCATTTTAATTATCTTATATTATATAACACAACAATAGTTCATGGTTGAATAGACGAATATCAATAATTATAAAAGTTTTAATAAAAAGTTACAATAATTATAGGAACGGCGTGATTTTAAAAATGTAAAGTGACGAATAAGGCACTTAAATAATTCAACAAAGAATACAAGAAATGAAATGAAAATCTTATTATAACAAACCAAGGCAGCTGATACGTTCATTCAAACTCTGTGGTTTGGGATACGCACAGCCGATCTCTTAAAGCTCCGTAAAAAATAATTTATTGTAATAAGTCGTCGTGAACATTCGCCACCGCTCGGCTCATCTTACCCCGCACCCTCCACCTCTCTACGGAACGTATACTCAACACGACTGCAATGCCTCTACAAGCATTCAGTTGACTCGCCGCAGCGTCGAGGCACGGTCGCGCCACTCGACGCTTTGAACGGACGAATGTTTCAGTGATTACACGTTTATCACTTCGCGTTTTAAAAACAACTTACGAACTGAACAAAATATCATAAGTTACGACTATTCTATGAGTGAAAGCTATCGCTAAAAATACTTTTCGTGGACGTTTAGTGACTGTTTTTCTAATGTTTCGTCTAGTGTGAACTGTTACGTGAAAATTTTGTTTACGTTTCGAACGACAAATTGGACTGTCAAAAATTATCTCATCATGTGCATCTATCATATTACAAGGACTATTTGTTAAATTGACCGACATAAAGTTCTAAATTGATGGATACTTCACATCCGGCCAGGGGAAGCAACACACGAATGCCGACGGAAAAAACATGACACTGAGCTTTCCGTGTCTTGTTTTCCTTCTTCCTTGATATTTGATTTTTATCATAATGGCTGTTCAACTCGCATCTTTAAGAAAGCTACATTTTGGACAAATCTTGTTTTGGTTTGTTGTTGGACTGAATGTGGCTAATCAGAGCTCGTTGCCACTGAAATACGAAGCTCCAGATGACTGTCAATGGTGGCTCAGAGGACCTAATGATGCTCACGAAGTTTCTCTCACTTGTAAACTCCGTACAATTAATAGTGAATTTGATACGACGAACTTCAGCGTAATACCATCGGAGCACACCACATCACTGAGGATAGAGTGCAATGAAGAAATGATGTACAAAAGCTCATTAGATGACCGCAGTTTCGCGCATTTAGTAAAACTGCGTGAACTTGTTTTGGATAACTGTAAAATTGGAAGATGGCCGCCTGGTGTACTCTCCGGATTGAGAGACCTCCGAAATTTAACGATCCGAACGAAAAACACTGAGTGGGCCGCTATGAGTTTAGAGATAGCATCAGAAAGCTTTACGGCTGTTCGACAGTTGGAAAAGTTGGACCTCAGTTTTAACAACATTTGGTCGTTCCCTGAAAATTTGTTTTGCCCTTTAACCAACTTGGTGTACTTAAATGTGTCATCAAATAGACTTCAAGATGTAAGCGATTTGGGTTTCCGAGAAAGGGCTATGCATCAAGCATTAATTAGTGAACAGGATGGACCGGCTCCTTCATCGGCGTCGTTGTCGCATGCTGCGTGCTCTCTAGATATAGAGGTTCTCGATGCATCTAGTAATCACTTTGTCTTAATGCCAGAAAATGGTTTCATGGCACTTCGAAGACTTAAAGAGCTCCATATACACGATAATGAAATATCTATGGTGGCTGATAAGGCACTGTCTGGCTTAAAACAATTGCAAATAATAGACTTATCTAATAACAAAATCGTCGCTCTTCCACAAGATTTATTCAAAGATAGTAGACCTGTTATCAAAGAAATATATCTACAAAATAATTCTATAAGTGTGCTTTCACCAAGTCTTTTCGCTAATTTAGATCAATTGTTGGCTTTGGATTTATCTAATAATCATCTAACTAGCACATGGATAAATGAAAATACATTCACTGGTTTAATAAGGATGGTATTGTTAAACTTATCTAACAATCGATTAACCAAGTTGGATCCGAGAATTTTTAAAGACCTATACACACTGCAAATTTTGAACGTTCAACACAACATGTTAGAAAACATCGCTGCAGACACCTTTGCGCCCATGAATAATTTGCACACTTTAATCTTATCGTACAATAAAATATCCCATATAGACGCTTATGCCTTAAATGGATTATATGTATTGTCTTTGCTATCTATAGACAATAATCATCTTGAGGAACTTCACCCTGAGGCATTCCGAAATACGTCGTCGCTGCAGGATTTGAATTTAAATGGAAATCGTTTGAAGAAAGTGCCCATAGCGCTAAGAAATATGCGATTACTGAGGACTCTTGATCTCGGAGAGAATCAGATAACATCATTAGAAGAGCCTGGGTTTGTTGGCTTACATAATGTATATGGCTTACGTCTTATTGGAAACAAAATAGAGAATATCAGTAAAGATGTACTTTCAGATTTGCCTACATTGCAAATTCTGAATTTAGCCCGCAATAAACTTAAGCATATAGATACAAATGCTTTTGAAACATTAACAAATTTACAAGCCATAAGACTGGATGCAAACCAACTAACAGACATCCAAGGCCTTTTCGTAAATATACCATCTCTGTTGTGGTTGAACGTGTCAGATAACCAAATAGAATGGTTTGATTACGCAGTTATTCCCGGAGGACTTCAATGGTTAGATCTTCATAGCAACAACATCAAAGAACTGGGAAACAACTACCGTCTCGACAAAGAACTACGATTACAAACATTAGATGCAAGTTTCAACAAAATGACAAAGATATCTACATATTCTATTCCCAGCAGTGTCGAGCTTCTGTTCTTGAATGATAATCAAATTACGCAAGTTGAAGCTCAAACTTTTGTTGGAAAAACCAATTTAACGAGAGTCGATTTGTATGCAAATCAGATAACTAGCATGGATCTCAATGCGCTTCGTCTAACTCCGGTCGATCCAGGGCGGCCCCTGCCCGAATTTTATATTGGAGGAAATCCTTTTCAATGCGACTGTACAATGGAGTGGTTACAACGAATCAACAAACTTGATCACCTTAGGCAACACCCTAGGGTAATGGACTTAGAAAGTATATATTGCAAGTTGCTATATAATAGAGAAAGGACTTATATTCCACTTATAGAAGCGGAATCGTCTCAGTTTTTGTGTACATATAAAACTCATTGTTTTACGTTGTGTCATTGTTGTGATTTTGACGCGTGTGATTGTGAAATGACGTGCCCATCGAACTGTACGTGTTATCATGACCAGCCGTGGTCAGCTAATATTGTGGACTGTTCTGCAGCTGGGTATTCTGAAATACCCAACACGATACCTATGGACGCTACTGAACTATATTTAGACGGTAATAATTTTGGTGGTTTAACAAGTCACGCTTTTATCGGACGAAAAAATTTAAAAATATTATACGCTAATAATTCTAACATCGACGCTTTGTATAATAATACGTTTAGTGGACTAAAACGCTTAACAGTGTTGCATTTGGAAAAGAACAATATAAAAGAGTTACTGGGTTTCGAATTGTCTCCCCTCGAGAATTTGCGAGAGTTGCACCTACAAGACAATAAAATACATTACATCGACAATCGAACTTTTATGGAGTTGAGACATTTGGAAGTTTTGCGCTTAGAAGGGAATAGCATTTACAGCTTTGCTGTGTGGCAATTCACGATGAATCCGTATTTGGTAGAGATAAGTCTCTCTCGCAATCCATGGTCTTGCGATTGCCAGTACATGCAAAAGTTCCGAAATTGGTTCAAAAACAATCTTGGCAAAGTGGAGGATTCCGATAAAATCACGTGTATATTTGATAACGTGACGAACGCGGTGGGACCGCACATGGCCGACTTTAACTCCACGATTTGTACGAGTCACGTCGGTGGAAGCTCATCTATAATTGAGAACCAAGTCATAAATGATTATCTTCCGTTATTGCTGATATCGCTCTGTGTATTTGTAATAAGCTCCGCCTTAATATGCGGCATATTTTACTGGCGACGTGAACTACGAGTTTGGGTTTATTATCACTGCGGATTCAGGCTATGCTATAAAAGTACCGCTTTCGACGACGAGGCCGATAAAGATAGACTATTCGACGCCTACATCAGTTACAGTGTTAAAGATGAGGCATTCGTCGCTCAGATGTTAGCGCCCGGCCTAGAATCTTCTGACCCGAGTTTTCGACTTTGCTTACATTATCGCGATTTCAACGCGTCAGCCTACGTTGCGGATACGATCGTAGAGGCCGTGGAATCTTCAAAAAGAACTATTATAGTCTTATCCAAAAACTTTATCAATAATGAATGGTGTCGATTCGAATTTAAAACGGCTCTACACGAAGTACTCAAAGAGAGACGAAGAAGACTGATAATAATATTACTAGGCGAGCTACCGAACAGAGACATCGACCCTGAGTTGAGATTGTGTTTGAAAGCGAATACGTGCATAGAGTGGGGTGATAGGCAGTTCTGGCAGAAACTGAGGTTTGCGATGCCAGACTTAAGGAAGTGTCAATATCATCGTTCGACTGTGAATATTTACGCGTCGGTGTCTCCGGTGGGGGCCGGGCGGGCGCCGGCGCCGCCCCCTCCACCGCCGCCCGGCAAGCTGCCGCCCTTGCTGGCGGACGGGCTCGCCGACAGGCTGGGCATGCCGGCCGGCGTGCACGCACGCGACTCACATCCCCACCGAATGCCGCCGCATGCGCAGCTCTGGGCGTAGCGTATGCTCCAACGCAGGTAATTAACTGCAACGCTAAAGCGTATTAGTCCAACAAAGTGATAATTATCTTTAAGATGTTCCATTTTTGTATTTAAATAGGATTTATGAAACTGCATTTATTTGTATATTATGGATTGTTTTCCTACTTTCTGCGATAATATTTCTAGGTGTATCGAATAGGCTTGTACATATGGTTCTAAAGTAGTTCTATTTAATAAAAACATAAATTGATCGCTTAAATTATTATAATGCCAAAGTTTAAAACTTACAATATTGATGTACAGATGCATTTATTTTCAAATGTTAACTAAACTATTGTCATAAGAAAGAATGTAAATATTATGATTTCATTTTTGTATATATTTGTAAATATGAAAATTATTATCAAAAGAAACCGAAATATACACATTTCAAATTTTATTTTGTTTTGTTTCATTTCTTTTTCCATTTTTGTTCATATTACACATTATGTTAGTTTATTTCTTTTTATTTTATAGTTACACTTAAAATTATACAATGTAGGATAGTATCGGAGGTCACACCAATACGCATTAAATTTTGAACGATCGCACACGATACTAAAGCATTCATTACTAAACCTCTTACTACCATTAAGTTGGAAATTCATTGAATAATAATGAAGTTCGCTGCCAACACGGACTACTACTCCGAAGTATCCAGCATAATGTTAAATTGGTAACTGTGCAAACATTATTGAAAATTAAAACTTCTAGGTTACGGTATTTCGAAGAAAACTGAAGCTTAAGTAAATTTGCGAAACGTACCAACATAACTATTGGCTAATAATAAGTTTTAGAAAAATCATTACATTGTATACATTATTTTATGATGTTGATATAAATCTTCAGGAAATTTTATACGACTATATTCGTACTTACGGAAACTAGATTTTAAAATATACATATATACCTACCTACATATATTTCTATGTAAACATTAGAAGTTAAAAATGAAATATCAAATTCAGTCCAGTAATTCAATTATCAAATGTAATGGTGTTCTGAAATAAGATCAGAAATAAAAGCAACACTTTACAACTTTGCCAAACTAAGACTGGAAAGTTTCTTCAATATGCTAAAAAGGTAATTACAAAGACAAATTTACTTACTTAGGAGCGGCAAAGGATGTTTGATTAGTTAAGAATATTTTGAGACGAAATAACTTTGAAAATGTTGGGACACGGCTAAGAGAATATTTAATTTAGGTTCAGTTTTGAATATTCTTACAATGAAACATAACTTATTTAAGTCGCAAACATAGATAATTATATTCTATATTGTACTTAAATTATAGTAGGTAATATTCATTATGGAAAAATATATAATGTGATGATTTTAAATATAATATTAAGGGCAAAGATATTCCGCTATGCCTATTTTAGAGCAGCATTGTATTTACTGATAATAAGTTTTAAATTCTAAGGAACATTAACAGATATACATTCATATACATACTAAATTGACATATTTCAGCTAAATAGAGTCTGTGAAAGAAATAAAATGCACTAGAATTAGGTGATAGCTACATTAATGGACATTTAATAGGGTAAAGAAATTAGGAGTATTTATTAAATTTTTAAAATTAACTGTTTTAATGTCGCCACTGCTGGACATGAATTTTCCTATAGATTTTACTCTATAGATCCACTTAATAGGACCACTAATACATGTAAATTTTCATTCAAGGTTTTCCTTTACCTCTTAAACAAGACTCATTTTCGTGTGAACATTAAGTTAGTAAACTTTGCAGCAAGTGGAAGACCAAATTAATAATATTTAATACCAAATAACAATATAAGGACGATCAAAGACCGTGACATCATTATCATTGTATTGAGACTAAATCCTATAACTTCTGTTGTATTCAAATTATTATCTCGATAAGCCCTTTGGCCCCGAGTGTTCAAGGCCGGTTGTCTTTAGATGGTAATCCCGACTTTGTCCTCTGACCCAGATACTGAGCAAAACATTACAGATGTTAGAGAAATGTACGTACGTAAGTACTTACTATGAATTGAAATTAAGGACGAGATCAACATAATTCACGACATTTTTACCTTTAATAATTCTGAGGTTAATAGGATAAATTTGAAGTTATCTTGTAAGTAATTCGAATCAAACTCTTGTAAAATTTTTGTGCTAACTGAATGTGATATCGGTTATTTCCTATACATTCTATAGGAGCATAAATTTAAACTAAGCAACCAACTTGTTCAACCTACTGAACATCACAGATCGTAAGAAAACATCGTACGCAATCAAAAAAAGTTGAAACTGGTTTCATCCGGCTATATCCACTTATATCCAGTGCGGCAGTACCTCATCAACTCATGAAAGTGCTATTATCTCGACGCGGACAAATCAAAACGAAATCAGCATCGGTTATTTTTGGCGTTCGCACCCTTATCAAAACGACAGCTAGCGACGGGTCAGCATAGAAATAATGGGAAAACTTGTTTTTACGAGCTCCAAGCGAGAGCGGATGGTATGTCGCATCATTTTATCAGATACCGCATATTTATGTCTCCAGTGAATAAAAATAAGCGTAGATAACAGTAAGATTGGTCAATGGTTCGGATTTTAAACACTTTTTTTCCGTGTTTTGGAAAATCTTGTCGAGAAAACTATGTAAAGATTAGTATTCAACGCATTCGTGATAAGCTTAAAGTACTTGAATCTGCATAGTGCATTACGTACTTGAAAGGAATGCGCTGTCTAAGCGAAATGTAAGCCGGTAAGACTACAGAAGCGTACATTTATAATATGAACGCGATTACACAATTCTCGTCTAGACCCAAAAAAATGTAAATATATTTCTTTGCTACCGTTGTATCATTATCTCACTACACTAATAATACATTTTTGGTTTCATGTGAAGGTAAATAATCAGCCAGATTTGCAATACATGTAAGAAAAGTCATTAAGAACTATCCGGTAGAGATTAATAGACCTTAGGTTCGGAATTCGAACTTAGCTTTTTCATTTTCATATAAATTATATTAAATATAATAATTATCTTTTTCAGAAAAACTATAAAATCGATATCTATATACTTACTAATAAAATTCATAAAATATATTACGGTTAGTATTTTTTTCTTTAGCTTATTTAGTTTTAAAAATACAAACTTGGAGACTAACGTAAGTTGGTTAATAGATATTGTGACCACTTTGTCCCATACAATGCTCTACATTACCTACATTTTCTATCTCTCTAGGTAAAAATTGACTCACATAATATGTGTACCGTATATTTATGATTGTTGCAATTAACCAACACGCAAAAGCTTTCGGGATCAAACTCCAACTAAACAGACATCTCAATCACGATGACTCTGTATATTTGTATGCTCTACTTCGTACGAGTATATGGGTTTCATGTGATAGTTTCAAATGAAATTCTTGTGTATAGAAAACTTGTGCATTATTAAAAAATCTATGAAACATCGAAATGAGATTTTTTCATTTTGTTGTAATTTATCAACATGCAATATAAATCTTAAAAAAAGCAGTTCTGCCTAATAACAGCAGTATTAAGCGCCGCTGTGTTTTGGGCTGAAGAGTGTGATCAGGGAGACATACTAATCCGACACGATCCAACTTAGTACTCAGGAGTAGCAACGCATCTGTGGCCACCCTCAGGTAAGACTGTTCTTATCTGAGGTTGATTACAGATGTCCATGGGTGCAGTGACCACTTACCATCATGCAATATAAATCTGCTCAATATGCTCGTTTTCCACTCAATGTAATATAAAAAATTAAACATTATTTATTACACCTTCCTTAAGTTAATGGACATGTACGAGACCGTTATTAAAAATAGACGTATAAATTAACTGCACTTACAGTTTGTTCATACTTGATTTAGTACTCGCCAACTGGCATGAACGTTAATCAATCTAACGAGCTAATTCTCATCGTATCAAATGCATGAATAACCGCTTAGTAATATAAGGAGTTAAGACTTTGTAATTCTAGAATGCTGGCTCGAACCCGGAAGAATTCCATGAGAAAATTTTGCCAGTTAACAAATATATTAGTATCTTTATATTAATAGTTTATAGCTGCTTTATAGCAATTGTATGCTAAGCATTTTTCCTTTAATATTCGAAATAGTTTTATACAAAGATCTCATACTGTTACTTTATGCATTTTAATGACGTTTAATCTTTATAAGTATACAGGTTATATGTATATGCGTATTAAGTATTTGACATCAATAAATATTAGGCAAAGTTGAAATCTTATTAGCCGTTTCGATAACTATCGAAAAGTAAACAATATTTGTGTAACATACTATTTTCAGATATTTTTCTAATCCCGGATTATTTATTTGGAAGCTCATCCTACTAAGCATGTTTAGTAAATTTCAAGTCGAAGTGTCACGTCGAGAGGGATAAACCCAAAAATATATGAATAAATGAATAGTTCCTATAAATATATTTTTCGTTCCATTCAATATAATATATTATTTATAATTTTCAGTGTAAAATAACATAAGTGAATTAGGGCTTGTCTAATTGCAATGAATTATCATTAATTTATTTCCTGGTAACAGTACATATAATGAAAAATATTTGAACAATAGTTTTAGTCAATTAACAATATTCAGAGTAATTTCCATTACATACATTAATATTTGTTTAGGGCTTATAAAGCATTCTCGGTAATTTATTAAAATTTTGACGAAACATATTTCGACTATAATTTAATTGAGCTAACAATATTTATTAAAGTTTGCATACATGTATAAATATTTGTTTGGGGCTTTTAAAGCGTTCTTGGTTATTTATTAAAATTTATTACATTTCGTCGAAAAATATTTTTCGTCGAAATGTTACTATCGACTATAGTTTCATTTATAACAATATATATAACATTTTACCTAACAATATTCAATCAATTTTGTATTTTAGGAAGTGTTTCTACACTTCTTTTGTATTTTTCTTAAAAACTACTTTGGCCGCTTCAAAGTTGTATTCGGACTTTGGACTCTGACATATATATCTGACCATATATATATTGGTATACGAGAGTGCTTAATTTAATCTAAAAAACATTTTTTTTGCTTATTTTACCCGACTGCGTCAGAATGACTGCGACAGTAATGTTTTCACTTTGTTGAGTGACATAGACTACATGATTTTAAACTTGACGCCTATAAATAAGAAATTGGAGAGGAAGGACGACTTTTTATCATCATGACCGATACAAAAATATATTAATATATATTACTTTAAAGAAAAAATCAAAAACCCAACTACTTAGTAACAATCAATTGAAACTGAAGACAATCAACGATTTTTAAGCAGTCGGGTATTTAGTTTTAATGAATAATTTATCAATGTTACTTGTTATATGTCAATTCAATAAAAAATAAGGGTTCTGCATTACATTTTATTTACCCGCTTAGTTTTAAAGTTCTCAGAAAACTTCCAAGCATTTGCTGTAGAACTACAGGAAATCCCACGAGGTCCTTCCTTTGAGACTAAGGGATATAAAAACATTGATAACTCTGTATAAAAATAAGCATAAAAAATGGAGAAGCTGTGTCTGAGAAAATATTTTAAAACGTTTCACCCGTTTTAGAATACAGGTATTATATATACGATTGTTAAACTATCAAAGATTGTTAACAACCTATTATTTATCCAATATTTCAGTGAGTGTGAAAATTACGAGCGCAAAAGGATAAGGGATAATGGAATTAGTTTTATAATTTAACTTAGTTTATTGTTTAAAAGGGATACCCGCAGAGATAGCATTATCTGGTATAAAATTTAGTTTTGAACATTTGTGTGTTTGAACTGATATTACCAAGCCACAAGTATGTACCGGAGTTCGGAATTTAGTAACCGAGGGTCGAATATTCGATGTCGTATAATTTTATGAAACTTGAGTTTCAAAGCGTAATTCTATTTTGCTCACATTATGCAAGGATTTGTTCTAATATTGGGGCGAAATGAGGTTTTAAAGCTTCTCAAAATAGATACTAGATATTATTTGATCAAATTAAGAATTTTGAAAATTTAAACAAATAGGTATTATTTCCCAAATCATATATAAGTAGCGTTAAGTCTTAAAACATAGTAAAGGATTCGCATTACACGAAGCGGAAATGCGACTTAGTGGAGCTGAACTTAGGAAAAACTCATTTAAAGGGATTTAACTCGGAAGCCCGCTCTACACTTCAATGCTTCCCGCAATCTAATAGAACAGACTGTTTAAATATGCTCGAGCCCCAAATGGTTTAATTACTTTTTGTATGGGAAATCGCACTTATAGCATTGCTTTAGGGTTCAATAGCAGACGTTAGGATTCAATGAGGTCCGTGCAGACATGGTTTTAATGTTGGTAGAACTCTGCGTACAGAGGCATCATCGCTTACTAATTTTTCCATTATCATTAGCGTTACGCGATGTTATATTCTGATTTGAGGCATGTAAGAGAATAATACTTATACAGGAAGTAATATCCGTAAGTTTGTCTAAGTCCTCAGGGGGTAGCAACGCAACTAGGTTAGCGCTCAAGTACTATAGAACAATCCTAATTGGGATTGATTACAGACGTCCATTAAAGCAAGTGACCACTTCATAACAGGCAAAGCCGTAATTTACTTTTAAACTTTCACCTCAGGATCCTGATGGACACCTCATGATGGATACCTGATGGACACCTCTGGTGAGAGGTGCTACATCAGTCTATCACCATCGGCTACATAAGTCTATTTGCAACACCAAAGGAGTCGCCTTTCCACCACTGGAATTGCAGAGTAGCACTTTTTGCGCGTTTCTTGAAGTTCCTGTGTCATAACGAACCGGGAATACCTCAAAAAATCAAAAATCAAATCAAGAATCCTTTAACTAAATAGTTTACAATATTTGGGATCTCTTCTGGTAAGTTTAAAAAATCTTTGGTAGAAAAGTCTACTCTCCTCTGTGGCCGCCTAACATGTTCAAATATATGTATAACGATTTAAAATTATGTATAATAATTACTAAATTTATATAGTATATATTTATATCTTTAGAGGAAGTCCATTCCATACCGTGCCTTGCACGTTCATGGCAGAAATGATCGTGAAAACCAAAATGTGGAAGACCACAAGTCCAGATGATATGGATGGATATTCAATAAGTGGTGCAATGTAGGAAGACTCACTTCTTATTAAGTGTAACATCAAATATATCATTATCAATGTGATTTGAAAAACACCTACATGTTAGTAAATATATTATTATGTGGTACCATTAATATTCTTAGCCAAAATTTATGGCTATCTTTCAATGCCTATTCTTAAATCAAGCGTCTCATTAAGTGACATTTAAAATAAAGCGTGTGTGTAATATATTACAAGTTGTTATATTATCTCACAGGAAATAGCGTTATAAAATACATCATTATCTTAAAAGTAGACTCGCACATATCTAAATCAAATAAATATAAAATGCCGTAACGATCTTTAATATATGCGACTGTAGTATATAAATTATGCTAATTAAATCGAAGGCAATGATTGCGTATTAATTAGAAATAACCATTTATTTTGAATCGATGTCCACTTTTGTATGATATGAAGGTGTTCATAAATTAATTATTGATGGTAACTAGACGGCTGAGCTTCGATACGCATGCTTGTCTTGTCACATCAAGCATTTAATTTAATAAACTTACATAGATAATCACGGATTTTTTATTTGTACGTAATAGTATTTACTAGACGTTAATATTATTTGAAGGTTAGACTAATTTCAGGGTTCGATTAGTATAAAGCTTATAGAAATAGTCCTAAGCACAGGTCCTTAGCGTTAGAGGGGGGCGAAGTGTGTTTTAAAGTCTTAGTTACAAAATACATCGGACAAGTTACAGCTACAATGGAGTTTGTATCGTTCCTCATAACTCAGAGACGACTAAAGCATGTTTTACTATACTGCACCAGTGTATTGGAGATGATCCAGTGCCATTCCGATAAGACTTAACGAATGTTACGTATATAGCTACTACTACCCCTACTAAATATCTACCTACCTACTAACAAATACCTACTGGCGTGACTTCAGTATTCCATTGCTTATAGTACTTATAGGTATATATTGTCATATTGTCACGGTTCAATGGCTACTCAAATTTGCTTAAAGTAACATCATTTGTAATAAGTCACTTGAGAGCTATGCGTAATGCCACAACTCCATAAATATAACCAAAGGCAATTAAGATTTATAGAAATTCGTGGAAAACAAGAACTTTAGTTGGTTAATGGAATTCCGTCATGCATTGAACAAAAGACTTCGATGCTACTAAAATAGACGTTCCTAAGAATTGCTAGCAACGAGAAACTTAAAAGTTCTTGGTTAGTTGTTGTACTTGTATGGAAAGTAGACTGAATAAGGTATAAAATTAAAGTTTAAGAAGAGTACACGAATCGCTAAGATCGTTTACTCAAGCCAGATGTTTAATACAAAGTAGGTCGACGGTTCGTGCGATTTTTTTGTGTAAACTATGAGAACTAACGACAGGAATGAAGACTTGCTAAAAATACGATTAAATTTAAGTTGATACACGAATCATTAATATCACATGTAAAACCATATGTATTATGACAGATAAGGTCAAATGTGGACTTATTTTATATGGTGTAGTATAAAATAATATTAGGATTAAGATGCGTAATATGTTACTATACCAATCAATAACAATCAATTAACGGTATTGAACATGATATGTAATAATAATGTAGATACATCGTATACTCGTATATTTGGGCAACGCGACGAATGTGACCTACGTAATGGATATTGGATAAAACCTTTTCCAAACGGATTTTCTGTATATAAAATTACTTCAGCTTCCTTAAATAATCACGTTAGTTTACTTAGTGGAAACGCTAGACTTTACAAAAGAGCCATCTGCTGTAAAATGCCATATGGTACGACAAAAGACGTATGCGCAATTTAATAGCATCCTAGTCTCAAAGCGAGCCCCGATGAATAACGTCGTTTAAATACAAACACAACATGAAAAAATGCATATTGTCATTCGATAATCCTTTACGTACTCTAGAGATGTCACCGAAAGAGATCAGCTTTCGCCTAGGCAACGGTATTGGGTTTGCGTAACTCAATACAAAATGTTTACCTCACATATCATCGCGTAAAATAATGTTTTACCAGCAGAGCAATAGGGTACAAATTCGACTTCCTCACAATTGGAATTCCAACCACAGACCGCAAAACAAGGACAATCGAGGACAAAAGCGGCACAGATAATGTCCCATCCCTTAATCACATGCACCGTTGCTCTTGAAAAATATTTAGTAGATCTTAATAGAGAATCATTGAAACGCATTTATTTGTTCACAAATCTATTTGAGTCCATACAAAAATTGCTTACGTATTTACAACCGGCTAACATTATTTCCTCCGACTAAACTTGTTGAAATGTAGAAACTCCGAACCCGAACTATAAACGTCCAAAGTTGCATTCTAAATTTGTATACAAAGAATGTTGTTAGGGACGTGAATTTTAGTAATTTAAGCTATTAGTTCAGTGTTAATTTCAATAGTTTACATGACTCATACGCTATTTGGTGTCGTTAATTCGATCTGAATGTTTTGAGAATTCGAGTGGTGTTGACTATGAGAATTTTTGAAGCGCAGTAAATAGCTTCAGCGGGACCGTCATTATGTGTTCATTTCTAGTTTCCCAACATTAGAGTTGGATGTCATTTTAGTATCCTTCCTATAATAAATCTTTTAAGCATGTCAGTGTGGTATTTGGAGGCTAGTTAGACAAAAATGTTTCTATATCCCTCGTAAAACTCAGCAAAGTAATTATGCTATCAGATATTTAAGTGGACATTAAAGATGCATCAACGCTAGCATTTTATAGAAATAGTTCAAAGTTTCTTAAGTAATTTAGTTTGTGTTTGCTTGTAGAAATCTTATAATAATTAATGCAATCGTTTATAAATCTATTTTAAAACTCTTAGACTAAATTAAACGAGTACTACGAGTAAGTACCGCTTGGCAAATTGTTTTTTAAGTCCCGTTCTTACACAATGTTATCTATCTAGACACGATGTATATCTAATGTAGTATCTTTGCTTATATTCAAAGACTCATTGGGACTAATTGTCTTATTTCCAATTTAAGAGATGATAAAAAATTGCCGGCCTTCCTGTTTTCCTATCCCCAATTTATGAATAAATTGTTCTATTTAATTATTTCAGCAGTCTCAAAGGTTTTCCTACCATATACTCGTATTCTGAATAAGTATTTATTGTAATTCTGTTATAGAACAACAAAAATTTTATGGCATATAATTTGAGCTCTTTGTCGAGGTAACTAACCCAACCTTCGTATCAGTTTGATGAATGAATAATCCTGAAGCTAGTATATGGTTGAGATAATCCAGAGGTAGTTTCGAGCACCGAACGCCTATAATTGACAATCTAACTTGATATATAGCTTCTGGGCGACTTGAAGCGGTAGTTGGATGAAATACAGCCACTTGCGATCTCGAGGGATTGCAAATCGTTCTATTATATCTTGAAGTTCAACTCATGATGTGATCGGCTATTTGATATCTAATACGATCGAAGTCAGTAACGTTGCATCATCTCTTTTTTCAATCAAATCATTACGTTTTGTTCATGTATCATATTTGGAGCTTACCCTTTCAATCTTTATGCCTTCTTAGTTTTTTTTTGGTTAAATTAAAGAGCCATTCTTTCAATACATCGAAATTGCATACCTAAGTGGACTTGTTCCAACATTTACTTATAATTAGCCACTCTGTGCAAAATAACAAGAGCAACATCATTGAGAGCGTTTTTACACTTGTTAACAACGGTTCTGCTCATTAAATATTGAGGATACCGTCATAATTTACAATGAGACTGTTCCGCTTAAGCTTGGGGTTATGAAATTTTAATCAAAAGCTACCCTCTCCCGTATTGTAATAGGATCTAGTACGTATATTTCTGCGCCGGTTGTTCCATAAAATGTGTTTTGATTTAATCAAAATAGTTTTCAAAGTGTCTTGTTTGACGAAAGCATTCGAACACATATTAAATTTCTGTATGTCTATGTACTGTCACAAAATCACTTCTAATCATCGTGTGACGGGTAATAGGTTATATTCTCCAAAATAAAAAACCTATCAGATTTCACAATTAAATTTGTGTCGGTTGAATCATTAACAAGTTTATTAAAATATGTTACTTTATACTTAATGGGATTGTAAGTAAATAATAAAACAAAATCAAAGTCCAATGACCTTAAACTAAAACCGAAATAGATGATATATGTGTGGTTGTCATTTTCTGACATGGCGCTGACATCTGCTCGATCATTAGGGCCCAAGCGAGCGAAATTAAAAAATGCCTGGAGCTGACAAAAGTTCATTAATTTTAGTTTGTCATACGCTACTAATTTGTAGAATTTACTGCGTGCCACTAATGGCCCTGTTTCCGGCAACATATCACCGAAATATTGATTCCCTTTGAGTATGCTAGTTGTTACTGATTCTGTGAACATATTTATGTGTCAGTTAACATCAATAATCGTTGGGGGCACTCATCAAAAAGAAGTTAAAACTGTTTCTTTTTATTTATAGCCTGAAAGTTTTACACTTTAGCGAGTGTGGTCTCCAAAGGACAATATTTAAAGATTTAAACGGTATTTAGGTAAACAATATTGAACAGAATTATTTTCTACGACTTAGTATTTAAATAGTGATATTCTTATTAAATAAAAACACTACAAATAATATATGTTTACTTTCAAGTTGAATGATATGCGTGAGTTTGTTAATAAATATGAACTCTTGTATGCCTCACATGCTGCCTACTCTGTCCATAAAAATGTTGCTAACGCTATTATAATGGCTGTATAATTTTCTGTTCTTCCTATTGCGTTAACAATATTTACTGCCGGAGCTAGAAACAAGTCAGCACCTGGTATCTTAACGTGTCAAGTAAATTTCGTTGTGATCATAAATACGAAGATAGTTGTATTTCCTCCTAACGCCCGAGGTCAAATTTAATTATCATGTAGACGATGAATATCTATGAGTTCTTGAACGCCTACAGTTAGGTATAAATCAACTATCCACTCGGCCATGTCGGCTCATATTTCAGCAGCGCGCTTAAACAATGGTTAAAATAATGGTGTCGATGCTCAAAAATAATTATTTAGAACCGTTTTAAATAAATCAATGCATAAAATTAGAGTCTGCTATTATACTTGATTTAGATGACAGCTCATTTGTTACAGACAAATTGTGTTTGGGATGTGAATACCGGGTAGGATATGAAATATGTTTCAAATAAAATTTACATTGTTAACACCTAAACACGTGAACACAAAAACTTATATAATGGAAGCAAATTTCAAAGAGAGTTTTGAAAAAAACATGCAATACATTTCTAATTTTATTCAAATTAAATTCGATCAATTAAATACTTAACTATGAACTTGTATAATAAAAATAATATCAATATTTAGAAATTGAATATAAAGAAAACAGTTTTATATTACATTACAATTTCATATCCTCTAAGCTAAATCGTTTTGTATGGTAAAGAAACGACAATGATGCAAGATATTCGTATATTTTTACATTTGTGGACACGAATGTAGGGAATGCGATTAAGGAAAAATTGCTGTAATAAAAAGGAATAAGAGAGAAAAACATGGTAAGGGAAACTATTATAACAGGCGTTATCTACGGTAATGGAATAAAAAGGGTCCAAATGGTTCCTTGTAAAGACTTGAAAATAATTTCGGAATAAACAAAATCAACGATGAGAGCATTTGTTTAAAGTGTTAATTGCGTTGTCAATTTATAAGTAAAACTAATTATTGACGTAAAATTAATTTAAAACAATTATTATGAGTAGCATCATCAAGATTTACTCGTTCTCAATGTGTCGTATTTTGTTAGTAAGAAGCGTAATAGAAAAACTGATCGAGACAATGTGAAGCAGTCACTATTTCACTGTGAATTCGTTTTTTTTTCTATCATTTTCCCAAGAAGGCATGGTAATTAAGGGAGAGGAACTTTTAGTTTATTTTGATTTATCATGTGTATTAAGTATTTAAAATTTATGGTGCGTTCTACTTGCGTTTAAAAATGAATAATATCTATTTATGTATATAGAATCCTTTCCAAATATTGTTTCGTTGGACACAAAAATCTTCGGTTTTGTGATTCACAGGAATAAACCTTAATCGTGTCAGGATACTGGGTCTTTTGAGCTTTCGCGACAAATTACCAAGGTGAACGAACCTTAGCGGACCGTGTGACGTTTTTATATTCACAAGTCTGGCACGTATTCGTCACGATTGCGGTTGAAGGCGTCTTTAACATTATGCTTGATGGATCGTGCTAGTACCAGCCCGTCTTTTTATTCCCTTTCTACAATGCCATGATGTGGCACGACATGTTTTTAGAGAAACGACATGGTCTTCGCTGCTTGAGTTCGTTTAATAACGGGAGCTTTGACAAATGACGTTTCATTTTAAAACTTCGTTTCAACGGCGTTATTTGAATTGTCTTTCTTATTTTATTTTCACCTCAAAATCTAATATCGCGTCTAGTTAAAACTTGAGTTGAAACTTGTAACTTTGTATATCTTCTTTGATCCTTAGGGTTTCAAAGCGTATTAGAATTAGGAATTCGTTATGATTGCTTGAAGGGGAGGATAGGGCAAATTGGAAATTGTTTTCTATACTACATAGAACAAAGGCCCAGTACAAACTGATATATTACCTAAATATATCGTAAAATTTTAACCGTATATTTTAAAGTAATTTGTTTCGTATTTTTATACAATTAAAAATTTTGTAACATGTTTCGCGCACTTAGGTCCGCTCCGAACAAGCGTGTCGCGTTACATCGTTAATTAAATCCAGTTTTCCCGGCTTTATTACTCTCGCTTCATTGTATACGATTTACGTCCAGTGAAGGCTTCTAATGTGATTAAAACGGCTGTGAGTAATAATAAACATTTTATTGGGGCATTACATACGCCGTGAGACGGATCTCTATACGAAACTATCGGGTTATGGTCGAAACATCACGATGCCTAATCAACTTTGTTTTATTGTAACTCGCTAAGAAGATCAACCATTAGGCGGGCCAGATAATGGGATTTATTTGTAGATTACACACTTAGGACGTGTTGATGTAGCTGCGAATGTAGGTAATGGTTGGAATTATCTATGGAGGCTAAATTTTATTACCAAATGCAACGAAAATATTTGGAGGTATTAAGTTCTATTACGGTCAGTATACGAATACTGAAGTAGATCTCAGTTGGTCCAAAAAGTTAACATATAAAGCAAAATTCACATTGTTCAGACTGGATACCTAAAAGAAATTTATAGAAAAAAATTAAGACAAACTTTTTATTAGCGTCATTTTTACATAATGGTTCTAAACCGATAAAATTATACATTATCATGGAGGTGCAGCAAAAATAATTAATTGGTCCGAGATTTTGGGGCGTCCACCATTTTTTAATTTAAATGACGTCACTAAGCTAATCATACATCATGCAATCGAAACGTGTATGTCAATTTCATATACATTTGGGTTAAGGTAAAATGATTTAAAATTTATTTGCATGATATGGAACTCCCATATACAAGAGAACTGATATGGCAAGTTAAATAAGCTTTTAAAAGGGAATATAGTTCACAAAACTTTGTGATGTAAACTACGTTGATAAAATTTCTATAAAAAAGTCAATTTTTACCCGACTGCCGAATGTATTACTGGCACTGCTTCAGGTAATGTTTTTCGATTGTAGGTATGTATGTGTATATCGGCATGCTGCCCGAACGGTTTAATGAATCTTAGCTCTTAACAAATCATTAGAATCGTTTAACTTTTCAGAAACCCCAAGACTATATTATTTTTATAAATTGACATTTTATTTATTATCATGACAATATAGATATGAAATGAAAGCTGGTAGATATAATAGTCCAAAAATATATATACTGTAATACTCTTATGTTACTATTTGACGAAAACTCATAAAAACGTTAAATTAAATCAATCATAATAAAACAAACGTTTTTAAACAGTCGAATTTCTTAATTAATATAAAAAAAACATTTTTTAATTTTTAGTTAAACGATTATTTGAATTATTAATAATTATAACAATATTACTCGTTTCGATACAAACACACGTTGTAAACACAGAAATGCTACACTGCCGATGTTCCACAAACATAGCCGCAGGCGAAAGCGACACATAACAATACAAAACACACGGAATTCAATATGGTTGCATAAGTTACACTTTTATCTTTTACATTATATATGCATTTCCTTTTGCTGAATAAGTAGCTTGTAAAACTTTTGATGAATGTTCAAGCGAATTCAAAGAGCTCTACTTTGAACGTATGCTTTTCATTTGCACGTTTGTACGAATATATGGGTTTAACATCTCTTTTTACATGAATTTAGTGAGAATCCAGACCTTTTCAAATCTCTTACTCAAATTCGTTACTTTTAAATTTATTTAATTCAAGCAAGTTTTACATATATTTTTCTATTTCAATTATCGAGCTGTATTTATTTTTTTTAGATCATTGGTGTCTATTTTTAACTAATGCACATCCGATTTCTATTTGACGAAATTTTATCATTCAAATAATATAACTGAATAATAAACTGGCTATAAAATCCGTAGGTACAATGGATACCTAAAACAAAATCGTATACGCGATGAGCCAAAAGAGTAACATATATAATGTAAATTCATATATAATTTTCCAAAAAACCCACAATACTATTTACATATATCATAAAAAAGTGTAAGCAAATACTACACATAATAAGCAGGTAGTAGGTAGTAATAAAAGCAATGCGTCCGCAATTATTAGGTATAATGATAATGATTGATTATGATATGATATGATTAGTACAAAGGACTAGTTTCTATTTATGCGAAGCACAATTGAAATAAAGAGGCGATACTAATGACTGGCTGTAGACTATATACTTTTTATGTACCTTGTATAGTTGTAATGAAATATAACAAGTAAAAATGAAAAAGAATAACCCGTAAACCTAAAAACGATTTATTGTCTTCAGTTTCATTCGTTGTTTTTACAAACATACATAGATACATACGCTCGAAAAACATTACCCTCCTTCTGACGCAGTTGGTAAAATAAGCAAGTAACAAAGGAATTGAAATGTATTGGTAGTCATACAGAAAATATATTCTAATTTCCTATTATATCCTTGATAAATAAATTTGGTAGATTATTAAAGCTTAGGTACACGAATGCTCTCTTATTGAGCAGCAAAATAGATACAAGTACAAGCTTGTGATGGCGACAAAATGATCAACGTAAATAAGATTTTTCTATTGTTTTGTTTCAAAAGTATAAAAACGTAGGTCTTTCTTCGCAATGGATAATAACGCCGGCTTCTTCGGAGACCCTCACACATTTTTTCCACTTATTTATGACGATTTTGACAGTAAGCGAAAGCCGAAATTGAACCAATTTGCATACAAGGGATGCTGAGACAAAACAAAAAGAAAGGAAAGTGGATAACAATCTTTGTTTAGATTTACGACATACAATTCTATTCAAAGCCTTTTTGACTGTTGCTGCAGTCAATTTTATGGTTTCTTTAAATTGATCTCCATTATTTTTACTGCACAACATATGACGTAATGCTATAAAAATGCAACTAAATTTTATACCTTCCCTAAAACGTGACAATCCAATACCGTTTGTACCTTTGTGGGAGAGAACTTGGGAGGGCTAAATTATCACACTGGGATTATGTCATAATCGGTTTATATACAAAGATTCTTTTTATATAAAATAAGTAGCAAACGAGCATGTTACCCTTCTGGTAAGTGGCCACTGGCACAATGCATCAATAAATAAAATAAATATTCCAAAACCAAGGCGCTAGCTTTAGTAGTATGGGCTCTGTGAAAATAAATCAAGACCCACTATCATTTTATTTGACGACCCGCGTGGCGGAGCCGTCACCATACCGGTCTGACAAGCAGTGGGTTCCGGGTTCGATTCCCGGCCAGACATTTGAATGACGAATTTAGATTTCTGTTCTGGGTCTGGATGTTCGTGTATTCGTCTTTGAGTTTCCATGGCACCTGCGACACAAGAGAAAATCCTACTGCGGAGCTATGCGTGTAGAAAGCGTGTTGTTGTTGTTTTCCTTTACATATCGAGGGGTGAAAGGCTATTTGGTTTAAGCGACATTTTTGCAACTTTACAGGAGAGCCATTTCAAGTTTGAAATTTTAGAAAAAAAATCATAACAAAAAATCTTCTGGAGCAATTTGAATGGGGTTAACTTAATTACAATTAATTTAAAAACGCCGAGTTATCAATTCTAATGACAAATGAA
>DWLI01000131.1:0-28554 GCA_018249915.1 Cecropterus dorantes dorantes
CCGCGATTCAGTCACTTTTATCACGGTAATTAGTAGTAAGTAGCACATATTCTGTAGCACACACAGTGCATAAGCTATGTATGTAAAAACATTCAGGGATCTCAACCAGTACGACTTTGTGTGAAAGAGTAACAAACTGCCATAGTCCATCCACATAAACCTTTGCATTTATATTATTTGTAAGATTGAAGGGTAAAAGCCCCCCAGAATTAAGATTTTTTTCCAGATTCCCCTGTGCCCTGTAGCCCATGGCGGTCTGCGAAATAGGAGGTGGATAGTCTCCGAAATTATTCAGACCTAATACTAAGGCGAAGGGGGTTCCAAAATAAATAGATTCCTGAATTTAACTCCAAAAAAAGAAAAAGGGTTTTGGGTTTTTTTCTTTCCCCGCCTTGTTTAAGGGGGGGGGGGGTACACCCCTACACACACACACACTTCGAAAGTAGGCAAAATGCAAAAAAAAACACTACTAGCTGTTATCTATTCTGTGGCCTAAGAATAATCACATCACATATCTCATTGGCACAATATGGCGCAAAGTAAAGTAATTCGAGCAAATTTATTGGCTCGTATTTTTCTTAGCCCCAAAGGGCCAATGCTATAACTTTTTGAGCAAAAAGTTTTCAATAACAATGAGACTATAGAATAAGTATCCTTTTCAATAACTTCATAATATTTTGTAAGCAAAATATTAGATTCTCCTCAGTTGTCTGTTATTTGTGAGATCCACCTACATAGCAAAATATGACCATTATGTAACATATTATAATCTGTGACGTAAATGTGACATATGCACTATATTTTTTCTCTCTTTAAATATAATTTTTTGTAATATTTTCTTAAATTGCATTTAAATTTTATTTCGTTTTCTACATGCGAGTCAAATCACTGCTTTAAGCTATATCTATTACAAACATGAATTAAATGCAATTCCCCCATGAAAAAAGTAAATTTTCTTAAAATGCGTACAAAAAAAGTAATAATAATATCAAAATAAAAGTAATCACTGTATCCCACACTTTAACATATTATTTTGCATATACCAAACTGAAGGCCTTATAAAAGCTACGAAGTAAAATCGTTAGTGTGATTCAGAAAGAGATACAGCGCCATCTAGTCGTAGCGCTAACAACAGCTTTTGTAACGTATTTTCGTTGCATTGAATTTCAAATCACAAAGGTTCTGAAAATTCACTTCAAAAATAAATAATTAGACACATCTTAAAGTAACAGTTAATTATACACAATTCAATAACACAAAGTCCATTATATTTATGTCATAAACATAATAATTCTTTAAACAAAGGGTATTATAAAAACAAAAGCGACATAGACATTCCACCGACGGCACCCACGAATGTCATTGGTCGGCCACGAAATATGAATAAGAGACGTGAGATCGTATCTCGTGATATATTGCGGTGCCGATGACAAATGCACTACCCGACCACCTCCTACCGTGATGAGATAACTTCAGAATGATAGGATATATTATATAAACCAAGCTTGCTAATGGTTAGTGGCACTAATGATTAGTTGCAGTCCCTGAGAGATACGCATTAAAAAAGGTCTTGAAGTGAAATTTTGTACAGAAGTTTCGAAACAACAATTAATATTGGTTCAAAAACATCTATTTTTGACGAGACTACGTTTAAAAAAGCGAAATGGAAGATTACAGCTTGTCTCTACATAAAGACATGAACCTTTAATAGGGCCGCCTCAGTTGAAGCAATGCAGGAAAACTACTGAATGGACGAACCTATGAGAGGGACTGGACATGGTCCCACAAGATGCCTAGATTAAAATAAGCATTTTATTACGCGGAAAATACGGTTACCCTATGACCACACCAACTGTATAGAGATCTTCAGCATCATGTGAATTGAAGATACGTTTTAAATACTCGTAAACAGCGTTTTAACACAGTTCCACTGTTAAAGGTGGTAGAACTTTGTGGTTTGATTCTGGAGGAAACTGCAGCAATAAAGGAAATAGCAGCAATATTCTGGTTTGAAGGATATGGTAATGAAGACATACTTTTCCGACGCTTTCTAACTTAGTCCTCAGGAGTAGAAACGTATTTGCAACCAAGTTCATGGTGGATTGTTATTTTATAATACAAATATCCATGAACGGCAGTTGCCACTCGAAATTAGATGGACTGTGTGCTCGTTTGCTACTTCTATCATACGAGTATACAAAAAGATATGGCGATGCCTCTGTAGTCCAACCACGGATTTTACTACTTTTACTCGTAATCAGATTCTTCCGTCAGTTTATAAGAATCAGTAAATATTTTGTCGTAATCAGATACCTTTAACGCGTGTTCATAAATAATAAAACAACTGGTGATCAAGTGTCGATTGTATCGACCAACCGATCGGACAACCGGTGGTTTCACGTTTCGACCCTCGACGAACAGGACAAAGTATCGTATGAAAGATTTATCGTTACGTAGTTTATCTTTTCGTAAAGTATTCGTGGTCCAAGTGGGAAGGAACTCAATGACAAAAGCTATGGCTTATTTCGTTTTAGTAATGATATAGAAAAATTTAAACCAATGAATGACATTATGTGAATTACATCTACCTTATAAGTATACTAGCTTATTCTCGCGATTCCGCATGATTTAATCACGTTTACCACGGTATTGAGTATGTGTTAATCCAGGTCATACGCTATCTGTATGTCAAATTTCAGCGAAATCTAACCAGTAGTATCTATGTAAAAGAGTAATAAATACACATACGTTCTCACAAACTTTTGCCTTTATAATATTAGTAAGACGCATTGTCACTCCTGAGCACTAAGGTTGTCAGCTTATACATAAGTGTACGTATGACTATACTTGTAGTGTACGTAGTATAGTGTACGTTGTACTATACACAATCATTCACTAAAACTAACCTTTCATTCACATGGTATTTTATTTCTAATATTAATCTCCGCATTTACTGAAATTCTATTTTCTATTCCTTTCATGTTTATCTCTGTGTGTGAATTCACAGCAAATAGCTTATCAGTGTGTTTATTTACTACAAGAAGCTAATGTAAGTTTAATTCCTTTGTAACATTCACTTAATATTTTTCCTGGGGAAAGAGAACGGTTGTCACAACGTCGTACATCAGAACATACTACTTAATATAAAAACGTTAACGCAAAGCAAACAAATCCGCGTACACTTTTACTTTCCCGTACAACTTAATAAGGAGAATGTTTTACCTTCAGAGCGGCCAGTAATGACGTATTGCGCGGCATTGCCCGTTAATATGGTGTTAATTGCCAACCGCCTCTTTCAGGCTTTCAGGGGCAGCGGGTGTGATGTGTAATGAGCAATCATAGTTAACTATAGTTTCATATATTGCCAGGAAATTCAGATAAGACTCACGCATTCTTAAGTTTAAAAAATTCTTTGCGGTACAAGTGTGACGGGTCTGCCGCACATGTTGACTAACTTACAACTTTCTTACAAATGTGTTAATAATGAAAAGATTCTGATAGGATTTTCAGGAAAAAAAAGATTTACAGTGCTCAACACTTTGTGCTGAATTTATTAAGGTTCGTTTGTAAAATAAGAAAACACATAGGACATAATCCATATAAAAAGCTCACATTGTTCGACATTAAGAAATCAAGTAAAAATATTGTTTTATCCGGAGTCACCGTCACCAAACCTACTTCTGTCTAATAACAAACTGTTAAACGCTACTGATATTTCATACTTTGTACTACTGTACGCTGAGTGTACAGTAGTACAAAGGCATCTGAGATTTTCAACCCGAATTTGAAAAATGCCTATTTGTTTCATTTCTAGCACTTTTTAATTTAATCCTTTTATTCTAACCCTTTATCGTTATTTAAATATTGGACATTTATATAATAAATATCTGAATATAGGACAGCATTTTCATTAGCTGCAGGTCAGTACGTCAACCATTGACCATAAAATTCACTGAATGTTCAAATAAATCAATAAACGTTATGAATATAGAGCCCTTATATTGTAGTCAGTGAGCTGGCTACGCATGTATTGCGTTTTGAACAGTAAATTACATAATCAGTTGGTTAACGCTTATCGATCTAATGCATCGGCCTATGCCCTCTATGAAGCCTATGGGATAGTTTATACTATACGATTTTTGTAATATTTTTACAGAATTGATTGCATCGACCAACTTGGTGGAACTTAATCAGGTGGTAGAACTAGTGAAGTTCGACTGGGGATATATCACCGCAAACACTTATTTCTAGCGTGTAGCAGTCATTGCGTTACGGTGAAAGCATTGTAGTTGCGTGTTTACTTTTATATGAGGCAACATCTTAATTCTCGGGATTAGCAACACAAAGGACGTACGCAACTTCAAATAGAACCCATTCTATATGAAGTTGCCATGACGGATGTCCATGTGCGGTAGTGACCACTTACCATCACGCTGACCGTATGTTATTTAAGTCTCCAATGTGATAGAAAATAGTTAAATACAAAAATATATTCAATCAAAGCGATCTATGAATATACACATTAAGTTTTTTAAAAACTTTACATTAATACGTTATCAAGAACTAACAGAATAAGCAAAAGTCAAACTTATAAATATATAATATTATACTTAAAACATTTAAATGGGTAAATTGTACATTCTTAAATAAATAACATCATCTTCAAATATAATTATTTTTAAAGTGTAGTACAAAAAGCTTTATCATTTCAAGCATTAAAAATACAAGAATTACAGCTCTATATCACATTATAAAGTTTAAAGTACCTACTATAAATATGACTTTAGTTAAGACTTCTTAAACACTCGCTCCCAAACTAGTCGTGAGCGTGTCGCGTGGTGTGAATGGGCTCATTATGCATTTAACGCCTTGCACATTCTAGGTTTCAACAACCCCTGTACATAATTATAGCGCTCACGCTAACACATCCCAATTTATACTCTAAAGTTAGAACTAAAAGATGATTATTGCTTGCGAATATCCTTATACAGGGCGCTGAAAAAATCGTAAAAGCCATTTAGTGACGATCGAAAATCAACTCTTTGCTACTCTGAGAAGGGTTATTCTCTACTCTCTACATCCACGGTCATGTATAGCCTGTGGTCGGTGACAGAATTAGTTTCTAATCAGTTGATTTAATCTGAACGTAATGTTAGTAGGCGGGTGCCACGTTGTCGCGATTTCAACACCGCCATGACACTCCGGTATCGGTGCCGATAATATAAGATCATAACTTGTTAAATTAACCATCTAACCTGTTAATAATCTCCTTCTCTAGTGGTTAGGACTATTTTAGATTGGTAGACGTGGGTTGCCGTTGCCTCTCAATATTAGCTGAACATTTCGCTTTCTTGCACTTATCTATGTAAATGCATAATTGAGATGTTTCTGTGCAATTCTGATACATTTATTGCATACCTGTTACTTTTCTAAAACAAACAAATTACATTAGAGCTAGGCCACTTCTTACTTCGAAGATATCTCAAAGGTTTCTGTATGATTATGATAAAATTGTATAACTATGATAAATTTGACCTCCGGCTTTCTCTGTGCAAGTGCACGCGAATGAAGCTGATGTAATGTAAGATGTAAATACTACTATTTTAAAAACTGACAAAAACTACTAAAATGACAGATTATACCGCAAAGCGAGTAAAACATGAATGAGAAAAGTTTCACGATAAAAATGGCATTCATAAGAGAATTGTGACTTAGATTCGAAGAAGTAATAATATGGAAAATAAGATATTTGACGAAACTTTTGACGTGGTTATAAGTAAATTAAAAAATGAGAAATATATAAATACAAAAGAACAATGACCTACCCACCAATACTAAAAGTGCAAAAGGAATCAGTTATGTTGTGTCTTAAGAGTATGTACCTACTTATTTTTATTGGAAGTGATCCAAGATCTGTACAAATAAAGACGTAGCATCAGACAGCTTCCCACCCGGAGGCGCCATGTGACCCCCGATAACTGTCGGAGACGATTTACGAGCTGCGGCATGCGTCTGCGGCTTTGACATGCGGCTTGCGTCTGCGGCCATGGCACATAAACGCCGCATAATGCATAGCTAAAAGGTGGGTCAACGCGTTTGAAAATATGCCCACACTTTAACCAATGAATTAACCAATGTTTGAACCTCCCATATAATGCTAAGATGTGACGCAAATTTCATTCATAAATTTATATTTCAATTCCCATTTCCATATTTTAATATAATAAAAGCGCGAATTAATATAGGTAATTTACTTAAAAAGGTACGAGGTACGTGCTGATTTGCACTTTACTAAACAAACATGATAATCCACATAATTTTATATTTTATCCTAATCGGCGATGTATTGCTCTCTATTCTCACTAATCATTACTTCTCATAGATCCTGAATAGATGGATCATGAACTCAGGATCTGCTGATCACAGGTGCATTCTTTCCTTTGGGAACAGTCGACCTAAGGCTTTATCTTAAATAGCATTGATTTATAGTATGGCATAGATAATCATGAAAAAACAACGCGATTACAGAAATGTCGGAACATTGATAACAGTATGTTAAGGTCAAGGAGAGTAAACCTTTTCAAATGATAATTTATTTCCGAAAAGGTAATTTAATTATATTCTGTACATACTATGAGAAGTAATTATATTTTTTATCACTTTTAGATAGTTTATAATACTATACTTTATAGCATTAATGTGACGATAACGTTAACAAGTTTCAAATGTAAAGCACCGTCGATAAGCATTAAGATGTCGCCCGACTTGTTAGCAATCAGTAAATACCTACCTTCCCTACTACCAAAGTGCCGTTCGACTGAATACTGGCGATTATTCGACCCATTACTTTCCACTCAACGATCGCCCATTCAAACTTGAGCCGTTTAACAGTTAAAGTTTAACTATTAAGTCATTAATCTAGAAATTCGTGGAAGCTACGGTCACGGGCGGCCATTTCGTGTTTCCGCGCCATTTTGAGCATAACAAGATGGCTGCGCGCGGCAAAACAATCTGCGCAGCGATGCACGTGCTGCGTTTAAATCGAGAGTTCCTGGAGCCAGTGTTTACAAATAATTTGCCGAGCTTTGAATCGGTATAAAGCAATGCAAACAGAATTAAGTTAACGCATTCTGTGGTCGCGAGTGATTCTCTTTGAAATTTTGCTCCGATGTTTTGATGTCTGGCCGCCTGCCGCTGTTCTCATCTGAAGTTACGGTTACTTCCCTGTGTATATAAATAGTAATTGCTTATCGTTAAATTCATCTGATATACCGGATCAAGTAAAGCTCCATCTGGTCATATTTTAAGCATAAGCTGAAAGTGTATTTGATGAATCCTTATTCATAGATTTATGTAAATATATTATTAATATACTTAAAATAGCAAATGTGTATTTTTATAGTATGTAAGTAGTAAACGACCATGCAACTGATGGTAACACTATGCAACCACCTGACGGTAACTGCCGCCCATGGTCACCTGTAATCTGAGGACCAAGATGGAATGTCTCGGAAAAGTATGTCTCCCTTACCACACCCTCCAGACCAGAACACTAAAGCGCATAACACTGCTGTTATTAGTCAGAAATAGGTGTGACGGTGGTGCTTCCGGAGTGGGACCATAAAGAGTTCTACCACCTTCGAAGAACCTTCGCGTTTACATCTTACTTGATTTTACAGCTGTAGCAAATGAACATTCGTCACTAAACCAAGTTGAATATCTCGTATCGTATCACCACCCTATTTCTGCCATAGAGCAGCAGTATTATTAAACTACTAGGATGTAGATTGAATGGAGGTCGTGGTAAGAGAATAACTTGAAGCGATCCAAATTTATCGTGAAGGGTAGATGAAAGTTAATGAATTAACAAGTTTGTCACATTATTCTTTACAACTCCAAAATGTACTTAAAAGGATACTCACTCTTGACTAATCGTGGCTGAGCGTTAACTATTTAAGCAAGAACCAAACTTTTTTGACAAATGATTGATTTTATAATTTAAACACACTAAGAAAGGAGAAAGGAAATAGTAGATTTTTTGTCTAATGTCCTATATCGGGGTTGTATTACAGTCGCGACAGTTAGTAAATGATAAAAAAGCATTAACAACTTGACCTACTTGTTATAAAAATGTATTAAAATCATTAATTTTCTCAAGTACTTAGTCATTCAACCAAACTTTTAGATTCATTTTCACAAAGTTCAATTCAAAGGTTATATAAATACCATTTCGTATTAAAGTGGGTAACTTCTTATAATTATTATGTTCATACTTTACTTCGAATTCATTCACTCGTAAGAATCGAGTTGCGTGATTTCTATTCACAGTTGACCAGATTTTTTGTTAGCGGAGGGTAAAAAAGGTTATTTGCAAGAGTGAAATAAGTGTGCCCCTTGAAAGACCACAAGTTGTGACGCCTAAATAAATATAAATGCGTTTTGTTGGCCCGTGAATTGATATTTATGGTGGAAAAAACGGTGCCCCGCCGCGAGGCAGCTGGTTCCTCAAAAAAGATGAAAAAAATCGTTCCAAATCCCTCTGGGTCTGTTATAATGCGGAAAGAATCGAATGACTGCGTACCTACTCATTATATCTTCAGTTGTTTAACTAAAATAGAAATTATTGCAACTGTTTATAATTCGGCTCTATTTCCGGGACTGGTTTCGTTTACTTCAGACAAGTCAATGTAAGTTTTACGATAGACGGTATCAAAGGTTTAGTCTACGAGTACATTCCATGTCACTGAAGAAACAAGACACGAAAATAAGTTATTTTTAAATAGGATTACTTCAATGTAATATGTGCATGACCGATGTATATAGCAACAGATAAAATATAATTTGATTTAAGCCACAGATTATATTATACTATAGTTGTTATCTAATAACTGATTCATGTTTAATGTTTCTTTCCAGATTTTATCGCCACGAGAAACTTCGCTTCAAGCTGTTTAACAAATTGTAAGTATATTCTTAAATATATTTAAAAAATGAAAGTACTGTAAATTGCATATACTCGTATTTGCAAAAAAAGTGTATGAAGAACTGAGTGTATGTAATAATGAAAATCTTAAATTATAATAATGTTTGTTTTCTATATGTTAGAAATAGTGTGAATCAAAAATTAGTAAAAAATATAATTTAAAAGTTATAAAATATACTTAAAGCCTATCCTTTTTACCCGAAAATTTTGTTTTAAATAGCCAGGTTTTTGTTACAATGTTTTAAGCAATTTAACTAGTTGTTTCATTAAAATCCATCTACTGTATAAAAAGTTATTGCAATTTAAAGTTATGGCACTTTATTTAAATAAGAGTGAAACTGCAGAGGACAGCAAGTTTAATATAAATTACTAAATTGTAAACATAAAATTGCACAATTAAGAGGAGCATTTTATTTTAATGGACAAGTCTGGATTTAAAATATATGGGCTTACAGTAAAAATAATAGATTTATCTGCAAGTAATACTTCATTATTACTTATTTATATAGTTACAAGCACTTATCGACTTGAAACTTAAGCTTAGAAACTTAGTAACCTTGCGCAATTAATTCGCGAATGATGGTAAACAGTCAGGAATATTAATTAGGTAGCGTAAGAGCTTTCTGAGTTAATTATTAGGCAAATCCTGTGATCAACTGGTCTATGTAATATTCATACAGCATAGCAACACAGATAGATAAATAAATTCAGGTAACCTAAAACATTTAAAAAATGAAGTTTGAATAATTATAAATAATTATTCAAGTTTTAAGAAAAAGATACGATATAAACGATAATCATAAATAATATTTTATTATTAAATTATGGTCAATCTCTTTTATTTCAATCCTAATTAAAAAAAAATCAAAAATACACAGACCACAAACAAAATGTCAATAGTCTTTCAGCTGTTTCATAAGAGCCTCAATAATCTTTAAAATATTTTTATCACAAAATTTTGATAAGTACTGATTCAATAAGACCTTTAATAAATTACTTTCACTGAATTCCTGTCATTTTCAAACCCACTTCAAAATCAACCGAAGGTACACTGCATAGTTCACGCCGCTTTGAAATTTCAACTTTTATTGACTCACAATTTTCTTTTTCAATGGAAACCTGACTGACTCTTCGAAAATTATTTCATTACTCAACTTAGGTCTTAATTAAAATAAACCTATTAACTGATTAAAATCGCTTTTATTTTTTTTTTCTAATTAAATTAATGAGGTGCTCGATAAAATATTCCGATGATCGTTTGTCTGAGGGTATTCACTAGTCATTAGTGAAACCAAAACAGAGTCACAGAGGATTTGCAGGGACCGATTCGCACAAATTAATAACAGATCCTCGTTACTACGCGGAATATTTAATTTGCATACAGATTAATTCCCGCAAAACTAATAGGATGGCGCTACCATGAGAACTCGAAGTACAACTGAATAATTTTACTCGCTCTCTCACAGGTGGCGTGACTAGAATTTATTCTGTCACCAGCAGATCTAGATAAATTTACTAACTATTTTACGTGTTTTATATAGTTATGTAATAATAATAATATCAAAGGACGTTGAATAACTTACAGGGTTTTTATTTCACTGTCTCTATGTAAATATTGGTGTTACCGTATCGCTCTGGCATTTTTGTTATTAAACTCGAGTTCAAGATACAATAATACATCTATTACTTAGTACTCCCTTATGGATACAAGGGGGCATATACACTATGGTCAAAAGACAACAGACTTACTCAATTTGCAGGCTATCCGTTAACCGCCATGTTGATCACGTTCACGAACAAACAATATTTTAAAGGTTGCCTTAAATTTACATACAATAAACTAGTCATCGGACAGGTGTTCCGAGGTTGACTTGGAGAACAATCATATAAAATTAACAATGACCCAACAAAATAAATTCCTATTACGATGTAAAGTTTATATTTAGCTAACAATTTATCTTGTCATTTTGTAAATTGTAATGATAATTATAGCTTATAATATCAATACTAAATTTTAAACTACATCATAATGCTTTCTCTAAATTTTACACAATTATCCAAGTATGTTGTGGCAATTTTGAATGAATTTATTCTTAAACAGTTTCCGAACAAGTAAAGATTCTATATTTATTCGTAAGCTATATTTGGTGTCGTAAAGTTTTAAAATTAGCATTTTATAGTTTTCGAATCAATCGTAGACATGTAGTAGGATATCTATACCTTCTCGATATTCTCACGCGGCGGGCCTTAGGTGAAACTGCTATTAATGTTTCTATTAAGCTCGCTTGAAACAACCCGAAATTTATTACGTTTTCATAGTTTTTACGAGAAATATCTTTAAAATTTAATTAAATGGCCGCCTAAATGGTGACACAATTTTATTAGTTGTAACTCAAGATAATTTAGGAGATGCCTAATTTATTTTATGGAAAGCTGTAATCCGATATTTAGTGTTATTTCGTTCTATAATCGATTCTTTTACTGAAGTTGAGTGGAAGTTTTATTGCCATTATTGAAAATACGAGACATTCAATATCAAGTGCTATTCGAGAAATTTTTGAATATTGATTTTTTATTATAATTGAGTAATGTCGTAACATTAAATTCTTATCAGAATTCAATATACAAAGCTTTAATGTAGTTATTCACGGCAAATTATATCCAATTTTCTTTTTTATCTAAATGAAATAGACACGAGAGAGATACGCCGTAGGTAACATCGCAAAGAAAAACTTATAGTTAAAAAAACGAAAACATAACTACTAAAAGGATACTAGTAATAATTAAGTTATAACGTAAGAACAAGTACTAAAATATGAAATTTAAATATTGAAATAGCAATTAAACATTGTAGGCGGCTGCACGCGGTCACAAAGTTACTTTTGGGTGTTTTCTTTATTTTTTTTTTTTTTACACTTGATCTTCTCCTTATACGATCTTTTATTTCTTCTTCTTCTTCTAGTATAAAACAGAAAACTTAACAATATTAAACTTCACGCGTCAAATAGTGAAACTAAAATATTTTATGGTCGCCATCGGCAAATACGTTCGGATATTTCGCTAAAAGCTCCGTTTTGAGGGGCACATCTTGGTAAAGGATTACAGCACCATGGGAAATCATAAAGTAAGGGATGGAAACCCTTAGCGTACAAGATCGATGTCGAAAAGGAAACTTCATTGAAACACGCAGAGGATGTCGTGAATATAAATGTCGAACTTAAACAACATGGCGTCTGGGTTTGATACTCGTATAATTATTTATTTTTACCTGACTGCATCAGAAGGAGGATAGGGTTTTTAGAGCGTAAGTATGTTTGTATGTATTTAAATCAAATTATTTGGCACGCGCTACAGCCCAAATGTCTTGACATATTATTGAAATCATCCTAGTTTGTAGAGTAACGTACGCTTTATAATTTAAAAAATGGCGACTATAAATCAGGAAAAGAAGAAGAGGGAACACTTTTTATTATGACCACAAGGCGGCTAAAATGAAGGCTAGTAAATAGTCCATTTCATAAATATATATCGTAATTCTTTTATGTTAGTACTAGGTGTGCTATGCGGTTTACTCGTTACTAAATATAAAGATTTTGAGAAAAAAGTGTTAAATTAAATATTTAATAAAAACAATAAGCTTAATATCAAGCTACTGAAACTGAAGGCAATCAATTTTAAGCAGTCGAGTTTTTTGTTTTCATAATTTTAACAATGTTGCTTGTATACATACTTATAACATTGTATTTGTAGTTGAATATTTCTTGATATACATCTATAAATCATAAAAGCTTTAAAACAAAGAAACATATTGTGTGATCTGTTTTTACAAAAAATATCCACGGCGACGCTGATCACTAATATTAATCACAGGACCGTCGTTTTTTTCCTTTTAAAAAGGACATTGTTTTGGAAAGAATGTCATATTTAAAAGGGTATTTATAATATAAATGTTCATTTCGTTTGAAAAGTAGTAGAACCAGTATGTTTGGACCGGAAACCTACCGCCGCCATAGGTATTTCTAACGTGTAGTTCTTGCGTGTTGGTGACACAATCCGGCTGGCTTAAATGTAACGCGACCTTTTAGTCCTCAGTGACTGTGATTAGTTTTAATTAGATAGAACCTTTGTTATATAGAGTAAGGTTAAAGATATTTACGGACAGGTAGTGACCAGGTAGCCACGTACCATGTGGACTGTATGCTCGTCAGCCCCGGATCTAGGGCGAGGGCGACAAGCCGTCGTCTATTCCCCGGGCAGCAAATTTTTAAGGTGGTTTGCTAAACTTCGCAAACGAATGCATAACTCACTAAATTTAACAATGACCATTGAGATTTGTTTATTTTTAAATCCAGTCAGTAGGTAGTGGAACTTTAGTCACGAATACGTTAAAATATATCAATTAGTAGACTTCTGATGGCCAAAATGATGAGAATGGTAAAAGAATTAAAGATCCGGGCTGACGCTCGTATGTACTTCTACTAAAATAAAATCTAACTGTAGGTGGCAAGGTTTTTTGAAATACCACTGTAGTTTCATATTATAGCCACCACGCCTTTCAAATGTCCCATTATGCTTACAAGTACGGAATAACGAAGTCTAGTGGCGTCCCTCTGGTTCAAGTTAAAAGTAAATAATAATATGTCAACTCGGAAAGGGTTGTCCCGTCGTCCCGAATGACGAATGCATTATTCCATAAAACAAACATGCGTTCCTAGACTTGTTTTTTTTCTCCGTGAAGGATGCGGGCGGAGACGCAATAAAATAACATTATGCGTTAATGTTTGATGTGGTACTGATTGTACTCGAAGTTAATTTCAACTCGTATGAAACTCGAACATAACTCGAAATTATGATTTAAGTATCTGTTGCTAAATCTTGTAATCTTGGCCTGCCGATTTATTTTTTCAGGTTTTCAACTAAAATTTTATTTTGAATAATGTTTAGTAGCAGTAGTAACATCCAAAGACCCGAAAACAATCAGAATTACATGCGCTACGTAACGGTCTACCCACTTTTCCTTATGTATATTTTTTCATTGTTGTGAAAAGAAAATTTTATTTGATATGAAAAACTTCACTGTGCGTTGGTGTAGTATGATTGTAGTAAGCCATGGCGAATATGAGAAGCATTATTTATGAAGAGACTCAGTATTGTCGATAAAAAGAATAAACACACAATATAATTTAAAATAAATTCATCCAACTTTAAAAATTTGAATCACAAAGGAAATTGAAAATCGAAATTTGTGCGGCAAGCTACAACGCATTCAGCCGAATTGGCTTCCTCAATATAATATTTTTGAGGAAAAAACCCGATGTTTTGTATTGCACACTTCGCCATATTGGAAACACTATTCTTCGAATAAAAGCATTGCTTCATCATTGCTTTCATAAAAATGGTAACTCACATTACAATATGCTAGAGAATTTTGTTTGAATGCTGAATACGCAGTTTTCAAGTCCGCTGAAAATATTTCAGGTTGAAAGGTAGTAAAATCACACAAAGAATTGATTGTGCGTGTCAACATATGATTGGCTTCATAAATATATATTATTGTGTTTATGTATCAAATTATATTTCTGCAAATTACAAATGAATATCTACTATATCTAAAAACATCCAAAACCTAACATACAAAAATATGTTTAATTTAATAATATATTTATGTTTCATAAAAATATACCTATATGATTTTATACGGTTTTTGTACTGTACAAACATAATTAAACGGCTTTTTCGAAAACTTATCTTTTTTTCAAGTTTAAATCTGCAGCTACTATTTCTACGGGAATTGCACCAATATTTAACAGGAATGTCAGATTTATAAATATAGGAAACCGTCGAAAAATAAGAAAAAAATTTAAGATTATTGTGTCAAATGTTATTATGTGAAATTATGTAAAAAATAATGTAATTATGTCATTTTATTTTTTTTACCCTGTTTGAAGAGCAATAGATCACATAATGCCATAGGACCCATGGTACCACGCCACTAGTTGACAATGACAGTCGCTTTCTCAAGGGGCGGTGCGACCACATTAGAAAATAGAACGTGTATACCCGCAGCTACGTTATTGTTATATTTATGGCATTTAAAAACCTAATTAATTTGTTGCATAATTTATTTTCTGGCCTTATCCTTCTTCAAGAGACAAAGAAACAAAAAATGTAGTAAAACTTTATTCGGAAGCACATCGTCTCTGGACTCAACCTCAAATGAGTTAGGTAGTCCCTTGTAGCAATAAAATATTTATATTATTTTTTTACACAAGGGATGAATAGTAAATAGTACATTTTAATTGATTAATATTTCATACAATATATCTAAATGTGTTTATAGTATACATTTACTCTCTCTTCTTTATGATATAAGTATTGCTTGTATTAATATAGGTCATAAACTGTCTGTGTGCAGATTTTAGCCAAATCTGACCAGAAGTTTTTACGTGAGAGAGTAACAAAGACACACTCATCATTATAATTGAAAAAGAAATAGTGTTACGCTAGCGGCTACCCACTGGTACTAGCAAATAACTTTTTGTGATCTTTTACTAGCACATATTTTTCTCTGACGCATTATATTGTAAATATTACCTGCTACTACAAAAAAGAATTTAAAACCAAGAACATAGGATATGTCATTTTGTCTATATTTATCAACAAAGGCTATGCTGCTTATTACCTAGTATTTAGTTGTTGCGGTCCCACCATAAAAATGGAGGGACTGCATAAGACCATAAAAATCAGCAGTAAACGAGCCATTTTAACGGCCACAACTATTTATAATGTATAATTAATCTTGGTAGGAATCTGCATTCGTAATGTGTCATAAAAACCACGAGGTGAGACAAGGCTGCGATCCTTGCCCACGCTCGCTCGCTGCACCACACCCACGATACCACTCACCAAACCAGCAGACCTCTAAGCTGCGAAATATCTACCTTAATATTAAGAACATGAAGATTTGTGAAGCGTCAAGTTAAGATGGTTAAGTTAAGAAACGACAAATTTACACATACTGCTCGTTGTTCCCAATTCAATCCTTATTGCAACGACATAAAGCGTAGTTGTACGAAGAATGGTTTTGTAGATAATGTAAACTAAGACGAACAGACACCATTCACGTCCTGTCGGAGTGGAGAACATAAACATTGCGTTAAATAAATCATCGGAGACACGTTTTGTGACTGCGTTTTTAGCTTTCGATTTTTGTATTTGTTTTTTGTTCGGCTTCTTGTTTCGACGCTGGGAGTGTGTGCGATGCTCGTGATCGAGCGAGATGTTCCACTGGAGAAAACTGATACTATTGAATGTTTAAAATTATGTCATACCTAAAAACTTATCACTTAATATTAACTAGCGTCTAGTTTGCCGCGCAAGCCATAATGATTGCCAGACCTCACACAAGTATAAATTTTTCTTTAATTCCCAGTAAGTAATTTTTAATAATATTTTTTAATATTTTAATAATAAACTTTTTTTATTATTGGAGGAGTTCTCCTGAGTGCTCAGTCAAGAGACAGTTTTTGGTTGACGATGTATCTAAAAACTTACGCTTAACAGCAAAATTCCGCGTGGTTGCTCTAACTTGAATAGTAAAATAAGATAGAGACCTCGTGACTAAACGTATATAACTGAGATTTTTCTAAAAAATATTCTCTCAGATGTGTGATGTCTAAAACTCTCTTATTCTGAGAACATGCCCTTGTCCAGCAGTGGAATGATAATGGGTTGACGACAGAGCCCATAACATAACACGAGGCATAACATGAGGCATTCCAACTTACTCCTTAAAGTAGTACTTAAAACCGGCGTCAAAATATTTAAGAGCACTAAAAACGTAGGTATTATTAAAATAAAAACATTATTACGAATATCCGATATATAATCGCAAAATGCGACGGGCTGTCAAAAAGAGAGTTTATTTTACATTTCGCGGAGAATGGAGTGTCTCGGAGTGTCCCCTGGATGCCACACGATATCCGCGACCACGCGAGCACTAAATCTCAGAGGACAATATTCTAGACATGCTATTTTGCACTATAAAAGCTTTGTCTTCTTATTTTACTTCTTACAGATATTTCGTCTCTTTACACATATAGCTCAGTATATTCCCATCGCTGAACTAATATTTCCAAGAACAAACTTAAATTCGGTGATTCAGGGATAGAACCCAAAACCCTCTACTGGATAGATACATTTGTCCTTAATTTACCTTGTTAACTCCAGAATAGTAGTGAAAGATTTCCTGATAAAATATAGTCACTGACAAACTAATCATTGTAGAACCTAAACTGCTGAAGCTAGACTGAAATGTAGACATCCACTAAATATTTTTTCATATTCTACACTTCATGGGTTTCAGTCTGGTAATTTTTTTTATATTACTTTTATTATATAGTCTGCATGTATGAAGTGACGGGCAGCAGCCAGTATATACATAGTTTGTGCTCGGAATAATGTTGCGCTAATATAACACGTATCTATGGCGACAAGTACCAGTACTTTTAACAGACCACAGAACATCGCATGCCATACGGCACCAGTTTTTTGTACACTCAACCCTCGGGTTTGCCTTTTTTCGCTTTTAGAATGCCTTGTATAAGATCCTTGTTTTAAATAATTGTAACTTGTCTTGTTAAAAGAGTTTAGAAAGTGATTGAGTGTAAATACTAACGTGTGTAAAAATAAATAAGGGCAACATACAGTTATCAACAATATTTACGACCCAAGAAGCAAGATTGCATAAACGCGGTTTAAAAGTACAACATTTTTCGAATGGCATTTGTTTATAAGTAGGTACATAATATTGACGTTAATGCAGAAGAAACATAAATAAATATTGTCTCACATTTGACATCAATAGAAACAGAACACAAATAACGCGCCCGACTCGCGCTTGACTTTTTTTTCTTTTTCTCTCACGACAACACTATCTTTTTGGCGCGCCAGCACACGAGCGGCAAAATGGCCGCCGTTAGATGGAGACACTCGATAGTGCATGCAAAACCGGATTGATAGCGCTGCGTAGTGTGCCCGGTGACATTTATTGCCAGCCCTACGAAATTACGAGCACCACTACTTGCAAAACTTCGGCTCCAAACTCATTTTATTGGCAGCACTCCAGAAACGAAGCGCCGTCTACGCACCCGATATCAATTCATTCGCCTCAGCTAAAAAACATCATAATTTTTCCCCTAATGGCATATGTCCCTGACGAGGCGTTCCCAAATCGTTTTATGCAAAATATGCTTTAAACATGTCCTGCGCGATTGTTGCGAATAAAATTTAAATAAAACTCCTGAACTCTCTGACTCGTATGAGTCAATTTGATAGAAAATATTACTGAATTTTACGGCTTCCCAGTATGTACGCTTTAAATAATTCAGCTTACTGGTTTTTTGGCGCCAGCATGGGTGTTTATTGACAGTACACAAGAATAAAACATTAGTTTGGTTACACTTCTACTAGATAAAATATAAATAATGAAGCTGGTCGGTAGTTATCTAATCTGTATTCCGTAGAACAAAGAGTACAGAAGCACTTGATGCTCTATTGTTTCGCAAAAGCCACTAAAACGTGAAAAAGAAAGTTTTGACAGCTTCATCCGAGCGTTAAATAACAATGGAGAATTAAACAAAGCGCGCGAATCGAAGAGTTGTTTGAACGGAACGGGGCGGTTGCGAAAAAGTTAGATTATTGTTAACGCATCGGCTGTTGTGTAAACATCCGTCCCGTGAATCGGAACGCATTCGTGGGATTCCATATTGTCGTTTTTTCGGCTGTTTTAGCGGAAAAGTTAGTGTCGCCAACTTTTGAGTCGCAACGCGAGACGTTCAGCATTTTTGAATACGGATTCGCATGCAAAAATAAACGATACGTTGTGATCGTTTTACCGTAAAGAAACAATGTGTCACATTTTGGAAAAATGTAAACTAATTCAGCAAACGGATTTCTGCTAACAATTAGTACTACGACTACATTATTTTAAATCTAGTGTCAAATTTAAAACAACGCATTTTCTGTTGTGTTTTCAGGCATCATACTAGACAAATAAATCATGGTTTCTTATAATATGGAAGCCGCAAAGGAGCATGAAGTGCTGCCGTCGATCGACATCTGTAATCAAATTCAGAAAGTCAAAGTTACAACTACTTAAGACTAAAAAGTAAGTTAAAACATCTCACATAAACGTAGACTTATTACTCCCAACATTATTATATTATTAACACAAAATATCAACAGCGCTTAACACTACTGTTGTTAGGTATAAATAGGTGTGGCAGTGGCACCTCGCGAGTTAAACTGTAAAGAGTTCTTCTTTAAAATATGTAAAAACTTTGAGTGTAAAAAAACAGACTTCATATTCAGCTACCCAGCTTGTTGTTACCTATTTAAAATCTTCGTATATGATTAAATTCAGTTCGAACCTATTAAATATTTAATCAAACAATTGAACGCCAATGGACCTGTCCCACAGAGTTTGACGGAGATGGCGCTCTTAGTAAAGATTTATGAGCAGTGACAATGTCAATTTTACGGGCCGACGGGAGATAGGGCACGGCCGACGCCTGCGCCTTTATGGAATTTGCCATGGGCTTTTAACTCAAATTGTCCTCGCGTAAACATTTACCTGCCAATTGTGATAAATCGCTTCCGCCCAAGATAACTCTAACAATTCAATTCTGAGTAGATTGTAATGTGTTCGGACAGCTAAGCGTCTGACGCTGATTTTTTGCAGAATTTACCGTTTAGCAAGTTAAGACATTCTTATGAGCCAAGATTTACTTTGCCTCGCCATTTTTGTATGTTATTACAAATTGTCAATTAGAGGATTAAAAATTTAATCAATCATTTTTACATTATAATTAAATTACAAGGTAGGTATTTCTATAAAATCGGTGAACTAGAATACTTTTTCAGTCATATTGAAATGCCTATGTATTTAACCCTCGTAACTCAGTGAAAAAGCCTGTAGGGATACATATGGATTGTTAATTAATCTACCCACTCTATTCAAATACGTACTATTAAAGTATTGCTTATTATAACTCTAAATATAACATCCAGAAGTTTTACTCCCACTTTATAGATAAACAAAACGCTGTCATCAGTTTTTATGCGGATTCCTATATATCAGAATACAACTCGATTTATGGTCCATTGGAAAAACGCAAATACACCCGGGGGAATACTAAACGCACCGTTCGAACATCTTACACATTCCGCCCACGGATCATTACATGTTCGCCGATATCCACCGCATCCGTGAGCTAAATATGATATTCGGCCCACTCCTTAATACGAACACGTGAAACGTATCTCCCTCTATTAGTAATTAATATGTCACCGACGAACTGCCCCTCTCGGAAAAGAGACGGTTCAAGGAAACGCTGCCACAGAACTAATATTATCACGACAAATATCTCACGTCCTCGCTACCGATTCCACGAACGTCGCTTTTTATTTTTTTTCGCGTCTCGTCACCAACACCCCGTCACACCGTTTCACCATTTTTCATCTTTCATCCGTACGATATCCAGTTACGAAACGCACCTGTCGAGGCGAGCGCGATGCCTGGAGGATGATAAATGCGAGGTCGCTTTTGGCGTTTCTAAGTGCAGTTTTGTCAGTTCGCTCGCGGAGCGGTGTTCCCCATCAATCTCGGCGGTAATGAGGAGATGTGCCGTTGATAGTGACGGCCGACCCGCGGCGCCTGACGCGAGGCGTGGCGGCCTAACGAGCCGTGTCCCTCGGCTTAAAAAAATAAAACCGCTCGCGCGTCTCACTCGAGATACCCTGCGATACTCCGCGTTCGTTCCAATTACGGAATCCGGAGCGCACGAATGAACCCTAATCGATTGTATCTGTCACGAACTGCGACTGCGACGCGTCTACTCTAAACGAAATCAATACGACACAATAAATAAACTTAATTAGTGCGCCCGCGACGGAATCGTACGCAAATAAGGCAATTGTCGAGGAATTCGGTTCGGTTTTAATTCACCGATAAATAACCATCGAGTTAATTAAGTCGTCTAGTTGTGCTACGACCGAAACACTCGATCATAAAAGCCGAAACCTCTCAATCATGTTCCGGTGCAGGGCTGGTAGTGATAGCGGGCGGCGCCATTATTTTACTTTTGACAGCTAGGTGCTCGAAGCAGAAGAGCGTAGGTGGTCCCCTATCTCGGACACTCGGTCCCCACTTCCTAAGTCAACATTTCTCGCTGTGCTTTTGTGTTAGTACACTATTGTCCGTATAAGAAACAGAATAGAGTCGGACCTCCGGCGCGCTACCGCCGCCGGAGCTTCAATAAAACTCTACGGATTCATCTCGCTCGCTTTTGAATTAAAAAGATCGTAAAACGCGTCAATAAAGTTTTGTTTTGCGAAGATTAGCCTGGCGTATCCAGGGAATTTCATTTTACGATGACATTATCATATTTGAGTGTGGTGGACGATTAAAAAATATCTCACATGTCGTCACCGGCCGCCGACAGAATGCCGTTTACACAATCGACGTATAAAAATATTGTTAGCATAATGAAAGCACTTTGCGCCAAATTTGAATTTATATGTTTTATTTCGGAATCGAAAATGGCCGACCTACGCATATTGTTTCGGATTTTCCTTTTTATCGCTCTTCTTTATAGCATCATAAAATTTTGTTTCACTCCTTAGGTACTCCCAATGTCTGTCATTCTAGGATAAAACCTTAATAATATATTATATATGTGATTTACCACCATATGAAATTATTTTGTTCAGATTAGAGAGTTGAAAAAAGTAAAAGTTTATAAATTTTATTCTGTACCTGTATTTACGGATGATAAGTAATATAAATTTTAATGACAAGCCTCAGGATTTCAGGTTAGTTAAGGTTAGTTTCAAAATCAACCTGTACAGGCAAAATTACTAAAAAGTGAAAAAATAGTTCTATATCATAACACTTAATAAAAACAGCCACATCAACTAAAATGTATTTTTAGTTAATTTACTTGATTTTAATGAATAAATTACGAACATACATTACAATGCAATTGAGTATTTGTAATATAATACATTGATATTTAAAAACAAAGTTTATTTACAGTTATTCATTATGACATAAACACAATAAATATAATCTGAATGTTTAAATAATTCATTTTTATCGCCCACGCTCCGCATATTTTTAATTCAGACGGCGACATTTAAACATTTTAAATATTTATGCTTATAAGCAAAGCATAAATAATTAAATTATACACATATGTTAATTTTTATGGTTAGTCCCAATGTATTTACAGCATCTTAATAAATTAATAATGATATGAAGTAATACTTGGTTAAAACTATAAAGTTATATGCGTCAAGAATGATTTAGGTAATAAAAGAATTAAAAACATTTACAATTATAATCTTTATATTTTATAATAATGTTTAAACCATGAATCAAACGAATGGGTAATTATTATTTGGCTAGGAATCAACAGTTTTCACAATTCTAACACTTAACAATAGAACAAAAAACAGTAGGTAGGTACTTAGGTAATTAATTAAAGCTAAGTAATAATTATTACTTTACTACATGAGTTAAATGTATACCCCATAGTAAAAGGAATCCCAACAAAAAACCAATAGGAAACATAACAGCACAGCAGTGATATCCTCATGATTTAAAATCGGTCTCACACGTTGAGGATCCGAGTTGGAATCACGGGCTCGCACATGATATTTTTCGAAGCTATGGGGTTATTAGAAATTAATTTTCAGTAGCTGTATCGCTGAAAGAAAACATTGTAAATAACTTAACGCCAAGCATGTTCAGTTCTGTCCTAAAAAACCGGCAGTCCAGACAATCTTACAGCAAAAACAAAAAATCGAACGGCGAAAAAAATAAAGAAGTTGATAGGAAGACCCGCAGGCCGAGAGAATCCAACCACAGACCTAAACCCTTCTAATGCTAAAAGGAGATTTACACCCAGCTGATAAAGAAAAAATACTAAACAAAAAACTGTCCTTACAGCATCGAGTTTAGGTAAATTGTGCACAACCACAACACTAGTTGCATGCTAAACCGACGTCTTAGACATGTCCAAATAAATTAGACGCCGAATCGATTTACCACTGCACGTACACACCAGTCGATTGCATACTAATCGATGGCAGGCCCCTGAATTATTCAATCGAGTACGATCCTGACCATTTAAGGTAGAGCCGCGGGTAATCTGTTACATTTTTTAACCATTTGTCACTTTATCTGTATCAATCACTGGTACTGAATATCTTAAAGATAAAAGTAATCTCATCGTCGTTTTAATAAAGCATGGAATCCTAATCAAGTGAATAAGTCAATAATTACCAAGGTTTATTATTATCTTGGTAATGATTGGATTTAGGAGCATTACCATTATTTTATTTTAAAATATAAGTTTTAAAATTAATTAATTCCTGTTTTTCAATAACTTATCACATGTATAATGTCACCGATGATATACATATGTATGCATAATGTTCCTCTATAGATCCCGGAGTTTTCCTATAAGCGTAGCGCAAACACCGAGACTGTAAGTGTTTGCAATCTCACATAAATCGTTATTTTCCCTATAAAAGTTGGGTATGTGATGAAGAAAACAAGAAAAAACTCAAATTGTCCTTTAATCGGTTGATTATCAGCTTTTGATAATTAAAATGAAATTTACGATTATTAATTAAGTTTTAATACTGTCAATCATTTCATCTTTTCAATCATCTTTTCACCCATTTCCAATTTAAATGAAAATTGAGCACCATTTTTTTATGATCATAGAATCAGAAAAGTGTCCTTTAACTCTGGTGGGGTCTGTGTATCCACGTATAGCAAAGCAGTAAATGTATTCTCATGCAGTACCGTGTACAGTACACAGACATTCGATACGCGAAAGTGAATGTTTTGCCCGATGAGATAATAACTGACAGTTGCGTCACTGTTAGAATAAACGCTCGCTTTTTAATGAAATATTTATGTTTTGGTTATATTAGTCGTGATTATCGGTGGCCACTGATAAACATAAGAATACAAGAGTCCTACCTAAAATCAAAGACGCATAACTTAGTAGGTATAGCTACTCCCAAAGACAAAGATCTTTTTGATTTATTTAATAAAGAATTAGTATACGAGCATGCAGTCTACCTGATAGTGGTCACTGCCGCCCATGGACCTCTGTAATCAACCCCAGTTTAGCTCGAATTCTCACCTACGGTTGGCCACAGATGCGTTGCTACCCCTAAGGATTAAGTTAGGATGTTTCGGATAAGTATGTCTTCCTTACCCTTTAGACCAGAACAGCACTTAATGCAAGGGATTATATCTAAAATTCTAGAGCAGGCATCAGACGATTAGCTCAGCCAATTTATCACACCACATTCATTCCAATAATCAAAGTAAAAAAAATGAACTAAGAAAGAAATAATGCTTCATAGCATAAAAAGTTCATAACCTTTAGAAGAGGCAATGCAAAATAAAGTTCGAGTCAATTGAATTAACATGAATACAACATAAAGAATTATTGTCGTATAAAGATCAGTTCTTTGACTCCCAACTGCCGTTTACAAATAGATATACCTAATTCATACCTCGTCCTGCGGTAATCGTAAAATATAACCGATTGAAAGATTCCTAGGGCTGGCTAACCATATTAAAGGCATTTTTATTTCTGTACTGCCGATATTTCGTCCTAATCACGATCTATGCAGATCTTGATCACGGTAAAACTGTGGTGACAAAAGAAACCGTTGACAAACACTACTGGTAGATTAATCTATATCTAATTTGTTTTTATTTTTACGTTCCATATCACGTATTACTTCCATGAAAGCATGAGTCTAAAGTCATATACTCAAAGCAAACCGTTATCTCAAAGATATATACGAACCCCTAATAATTTCGTCGTCATTTTCTTACTATCCCAGTACTTCGTTCTGCCTGCCTTCTCTCAAAGTAGAATGAATTTAGGACATAGTAAATTGCGTTATCTAAATGTACATTATTAGACTTCACACATCTTAAACAACGACAATAACTTTTTTTCAAAAACTCTCCCGCGTATAAGTTTACCGATGCGAGGCAGGCGACGATGTTTTCCTTAACCGTCATAGCATAGGTACGTCATAGGTAGGTTATAGGTAAATCAGAGGTACCTGCCTCAGGATTCAAAACTCGTACCCACCAATTGTGAGGCCGAGTTTCAACCACTAAACTATCACTGCTTATCTAACCCTTATAACGTTTTCAATTTTAATTAGCAAAATCTCGTATATTCTAGCTTAATCTGAAAAGAAAAAATAATGACAAGGTATAAAATTAAAGTAATTAACATTTAGTTTTCTTTATTTGCGTAAATAGGTGCGACCCTGTGAAATGAAACTAATTTAATATTTACCGCAATAATCACAAATTTATCGCTCGTCCGACGGTCGCCGTCCCGCGCGTGATCCGATACTAACGTAAATAATTCATGACTTCATTTAAATTTGTATCTATTTGTCCATTATAAATTATGCCATATTTATACCTTCCATATCGCTTACAAATTGCATAGACATCGCCTTATACGTCTAACACCGATATTAGTTTTACGGCCATCTCTAACACCAAAATGAAAAGCGACGATAAAATGTTAATTTGTGTTTGATAATAAATTTATACGCCAATGTTGATTTTTGGAAACGTAGGTCAAGCGGTCGAATGTACGACTTAACATAAAATACTTAAATATTTCAAGCTTATTTTGACAATATTATACTTAGAACCTATTTTCTACTGTACAACTATAACTTAAAATATATACGTAGTGCATACATAGAAGTAGATATAGTTCTATGTGAACGCAAGTTAAAATACATTTGTAGTGAATCTCAAATTGCCGAGAAAAAAAATTAGCATATAATTTTGTTTATTAACATACAACACGCTCAAGTTATAGGTTTTTTTCTTTAAACATATAATCAAAACTAATATTAACTTATCTAAATGTTAACTAAAATTTCATTAAAATGGTGAATAAAATTAATTACACATGAAATTATTCGTTTAAATTAAACACCCAAGATTTCTAGCTTGCTCAAGTTAAATTATTAACTCTTCATTAACTTCATTCCCACGACATTATTGATACAGATAGCACGAGATGGCTCTAGCTGCACTTCCTAAGCGCATAACTACGCAGGTATCTTGCATAACTACATACATTTGCATGAATCCATGCGAAAGAGGGATTTCTCTAGACCGCATCCTGTCGTGTGCCTCCCATATATGACGCGTTGTAATTATGCACATAGCAGTGTCGGGCTGGCCAGCTAAAGTAAATAAATGCAAAACGCAAGCCTCAAGGGTTCTTGCTATTATAGTTCTTAGTAGCTGCTTGTCTTTTAAGATTGTGACTAAGTATGTTGTACGCTTACAGGTTGCGTATGTTAATGACGCTAGACAAAAATATAGCAATGATACTAATATTTCCCGTACATTTTAAACATTAAAAATTATATTTCCATCGCCCTGATATTGAACACAAGTCTAAACTGATTTTGCAAGTAAATCAAAATAAGTAGATTTATGCTTTAAATCAAAGAATAGGCTTTTTGTTTTTTTTTTTTTTGCTTGTAAATGCAAAATTACAATGCTCAATGCGAAAGCAATTGTCCACTCTTGATCGTGCGTGCTGATAACCGCAGTAGACGAATGTCACTTATTTACAAAGTGAAACGGTAAATGCTTTTCTGAGGACTAATTAAACAGTCCTCAGAAGTGACTAAGCATCTGTAATTGACCTTAGATAAAACCCCTTTATTTATTTGGAGCTGGTTACGTATTCTACTGCATTAATGGTATACGAAACTGAAAGCACTAGCCTAATACCACAAAGTATAATATTATCGACCTCTTGTAAATCCCGAGATGCACAAAACGACACAAAGTGTAGGCAGTCGTTTGCGCTCAGTCCCCAATGCGTCGAAGATATGCGCTGTCCAAACAGGCGTGTTTGTGCGTCCGCGTGTTTGCCACCGTATTTGAGCAGTCGCCTGGTGAGACTACAGAGGCAACAATAAATGGACAATCCACACCGGTGATTAAGAAAGATATTTGTGCTTATATATGAGGTGAGGAATATCGAAAATGATGTTTACAAATTATGTACATTGTAGAGTCGAAAATATCTAACATCTTAAGTATTCTAAGGTTGATATATACGCAATTCCAAATTATAAAAAGTGACTTTCAAAATATCTTGGAAACTGTCGCTTCCTTTGGACCGAATCATTGGGTCATTTATATATGCTTAAAAATAATTCTTGAAGAATTTAAATAACAGAAAAACTTTGTAGTGTCATTGGTAATTTTAAATCCGTAAGTATGACTGAAGTCATTACACGAAAATACATAAAAAAAATGTTTTTTTTTGTATAACAGAGTGTGTACATTGTACGGAATAAGTTTTGTTACTTATTTATCGTATACATCATATATCTATTGACTAATTACTACGATAAGTATCACATTAGGTTTGGGAAATATTCCTTCCTTTCTATTCGTTACTTGTACTATGTGTGGAACTTATCAACTGATTAAACAAATATATGTAACTTATTAAAAGCTGGATACTGTTGCTCGTTGGACGGTTTGTTTGGTCTGGCCTGCAGGAACAATAGATAAAGGATGTCATTACAAATGGTAGTAAACGCTAAGGTTTGTACGCACAGGTGGCGTGAACTGGTCGGAATTGATACCGGTATCTTTACAAATTGCCTGGAGAGAACAATAACGTTTTGTAAAATAGAATATGCCTTGTGCAACATTTTATATTATATTTTTCACTTATTTGCGTATCGTATATCGTATTGCGTACTAATATCAAATATATGTTCGAAACAAGAATATGTCACAATTTATATACCGCAGTGAAAATATTAATAACTTATATCAGTGCAGCGGGTAACATAAATACTCACCTAAAAAAATGAATAATATATACAGTGTGTTAAGTGAAATATTCGAGGTCATGATAAATAATAAAAAAAAACTCAATGAAAATGTCGCATATAATAGTCCCCCACGTACTCGTAAGGACACCATAGCGCTTGCGAACTATTTTATCCAGCGTAGTATTTGTTTTTAGAAGGTCTCACGTATTTTCCCATTATTTATCAGTATTTTATAGTAATTTATCAATATTATAATATATATGTTAAGTACGAGAATTTAACATTGAAGAAGCTCCTAAAATATTTCTCTAGTATCGCCTAACTTATATTTGGTTAGCATACCGATCTAACACGCAGTAGGTTCCGGGTTCGATCCCCGGCCAAACTGACATTTAAATGATGAATTTTGATTTCTGTTATGAGTCTGGATGTTTGTGTATTCGCCTTTTTGTGTCCATGGTACCCACGACACAGGAGTAAATTCTAGTGTGGCGCTATGAGTGTAGGAAGTGTTTTTATTACAATTCAATTATTATATTACAAAATTCACGTTCCGTTCCTGACTTCCTTTCTATATAGTCTACCGTATATGGCATATAAAATAAACAACATAAATTAAAGATGCA
>DWLI01000132.1:0-28478 GCA_018249915.1 Cecropterus dorantes dorantes
GGTTCCGTAATTTGTATGAACATGCAGTAAATTAAAATTAATATTTTCTCTTTCAAATTAAAAGATAATATTAAAAACATTTTTTTTCTGCTGTCGCCATGTCCTGCATCATTTTCTACGTAGTATGGAAATTCTGTTTTTCGTAATTTCCCTAAACCTTTAAAAATAGTGGATATAGAATATACCTCTTTCAAATCGCGTCGATTCATTGCGTGAATGAGTTACTAGTAAAATAGCTGTGACATATAGACGCCAGGACGAAAATATAGGAGTTTCGTTTTACTGATGTGATCATAGATAGGAGTAATTATGGAATAACTCATATAAAAAAGCAAATTTTAAAAGCTTCGATTTTTAAAATATTCGTGATACTTAAAATGAGATATTTAAAGATAATCGTTCTTATATCTGTTGAATAATCGAAAAATATCTTATTTTGTCATTTAATTAATTTATTAAATATAAAAATTATAATTTCATTTATTATACGATTATAATATCAAATATGTGAAAAATAAGTTATTTTTACACACTTAGGTATTTTATGTATCGATTGTGTGGTTTATTTGTATATTACATATAAATTCACCCTTATTATCGGAATATCATATTGCAATCACTTAAACCATTGGCGTTGATCACGTCACCGACTTCGGCGTCCATTCGAGATCTCCTAAACTTTCACAGGGATGCAACGATCTCAACACGATTTCACTCGCACTGCCTTAGAACTTCTACATCCAAAAATCATGGCTTACCTTTATCTCGCTCGAAAGGGCAATCACTAAATCACTGAACACTAATCGTTATCTTCCACGAGGTAGCTAGATCGTCACCGGTGAAAGTGCGTGCTGCTTGTGCGAGAGTTTGACTTGCAATGAGTGGTGTGCCTTGAACTTCACATATATATAGGATGACCTAGTTATGGCGGTTGCGGCTAACTGTGCTAGTCGGATCGTCTGTCCGTGTGTCCAACCTGTTCCCTATCCCGTTGCACCGACCCTGCGTTCCCCTTGGACCTTGTCAAGGACATTTTACGGACGCACGCGGAACGGCCGTCATTAGATCCCTAAAAGTTCAATGTTCCTCGACTAACTTCATTGACCCTCACCTTTTTATGTAAGTGTTACCGTTAAAGACATAATTACGGCATTAGAATAATGTTCTTTTATTGTTACAGGTACTTTACGGTGGCAGTTACAGTGGTAAGATAAAGATCTACCTACTTAGTTGACCGCGACGCACATTTTTTGTGTGAAAATGAATCTGCAAAATACTGACCTCTGTTTATTAAAAACAAACTTTTACTTTTTCGCAAATATGTGTTTCCTCAACACTAAGTGGCAGGTATCGAAATGAGGCGGATCTCAACGATACTATGGAATTAGGTAAGTAGAACATACTAATTCGTTTACAAGTATACTTACTTTTGGGAAGGTATTGCTATACGTATCACAGTTTACGACAGATGTTATCACACTGTAGCCAGGTTCTAACGATCACATTGCTTCAGATGATCACATCCTTTACCAAATGATAGTAATCACTAAGCCTTCTCAAGTGGATGTCGTAGGACCTAAGGAGAACATGCAGGAGATGGGCTGTAAATTCCACCCCTTACCCTTGTTTGAGTAGGCCTGTGGACCAGCACTGGACGTCAAAGGGACGATGGATATATTAATGTGATAAAAACGTACTTCTTACAGATATTACAAATGCGAAAGTTTATGAAAAAAAATTACTAGTGGAATTTCGTTGAATTTTGGAACACTAATAGGTTACAGCAGTATTATGCGGTGCTGTGTTCTGGTCTGAAGGGGAGACATACTTTTCGGAGGCATTCCATTTTAGTCTTCAGGGGTAGCAACGCATCTGTGGCTAACGTTGGGTGAGACTTTGATCTTATCTAGGTTTGATTACAGATGTCCATGGGCAGTAGCCACTTACCATCAGGTGGGCTGCATGCTCGTTTGCTACTTCCATACTATAAAAAAGTTTATGATATATAATACTCTTTACCGTGGTAGACGTGAACAACACGGGCTTAGCCGCGGGAATAACTAGTATTATATACGGAATGGTAGATAAATTTGAAGAATTTGTGTTCTGTGTAAATTCCGGATCACTGACATATGTTAACTTAGACATCAAAGGTACATGTAGCAATGCTAATTGAAGCTGATTACATGCGTCCATGGGCGGCAGTAACCAATTATAAGGTATTACTAGGTGAACAGGATGTCCGTTTGCTATCTTCATTTCTTAAGGAAGGGATTCGATATATTTATAGGCGACGTGTTTGTACTTTTATAGTTAATACATGTTCTTTCTTATAAATCGTTTTGAGTTCCCGGCCAAAGGAAATCCCTTGGTTGGTAGGTTGAAGGTGGTAGAGCCCTTCGTGCTTGGACTCCGGAAGTACCACACCTATTTCTGCCTAATAACAACAGTATTAAGCGCTTCTACGTTTTGGTCTGAAGGGTGCGTTTGAGGATCTCCCCTAATGATAAGTAATTCTACTTATTCGAGGCATTACGACTTAGACCTTAGGAGTAGCAACGCGTGACCAACCTTAGATGAGATTAATCTTATCGGGGGGTTGATTATAGATGTCCATAAGCTGTATGAGCCAGGAGCCTTATGTCAGATGGACTGTCCGCTACTGCAATATCATAGAAACAAAACATCCTAATTATGATTTTAAATATGTCTTCAGAGTGTGTGTTTATATTTTTCCTTATTTTGTATGCTTGTGATAATTACGTCATGTTACTATTAGTATTAATGTTCTGCCATAATGTGTATTTAGATTTTCAGAGTGGTGGATGGTAGGTACATTTTTGATGAAGATTACTTAAACAGATATTCAACGTTGCATTTTGGACAATGAATGTCATATGAAGAGGTAATTTAAAAAGTGTTACATTTTATATGTGCCTACGTCTTAATTCCCAGACTACAAAAAGGTCTCTACATTTTTCACATGGACACAATTGTTCGCATATGCGGTACAGTTAATTAATGTAGATCTCGTAAACCGTGCTCTACATTTGCTGTACATACTTTCATGGCATGGAAGATGACAAATTTGCCACAAGCGGTCATTTATCCAAGGGCTGACCGTGTACGATGGTACTTAAACTGGATTTATGGAACCAAAAACTGTAAGTATAGAACTAGGTGATTAATTGATATAAGTTTAAGGCACTTGTTTGTGTATCTCGAAATAAGTTATTTATTTTCTATGTACTCATACACATGTACAATATTTTTTTCGAAATAAATGAATATTCTAAAATATTTTGTTTTATTGCTTAATGGCCATTAATACGTATTCACGATTACTAAAATTGTGTATATATTATATGGAATATTTTTGCCTCATATAAATGATTACGTTAATATAATTTCTTCACACTTTCATGATCACTGTAAAGATATTCAACTGAAGTAAACGTTATGATTATTTTCATTATTATCTCATTAACATGTATTTTTATAATTCAGTTATTCAGTTCTGTTTATCGTACCTACTTTGCCTACGATACTTAGTGTGGTGACCAAGATGAAAATGGTGGTTTATCCCAATGCGTAATAATGAATAGGTTAGGAAATTTCTTTACAATTGTTTTTATATATATTGCTAAACTAATATAAACTAAATCACTGTATGATATGATAACAAATTAAATTATTATCGAATAAGTAAGGGTCCTTGGGATTCGTCTTTAAGTATTAGGTAGTTTCGAGATATTAAAATGAATTTTAATGTTTCACTTAGAACACAGCAATGAGCATCCTGCTGATATACCCTACCTTACCGTGAGGATGATAATATCAAATTGCAGTCGTAATAAAATGTTATTCCAAATTTAAACGCCATTGATTCATAATAGAATTCATAATAGTATTAAAAAAATAACAATAATTTGGTAGCTACCCCCGCTTCAGAAACTATTTTGATATGAAGAAGCATTGATGCTCCTTCTTAATTTTCTTAGGCGAGAATTTCCTACTTAAGTTTGATTTTACATCAAATGAGTTTGTAATTAAGTAACTTGAAAGAAAGGATCCGAGCGTCATAAATACAGTGAGTCACCAGTACTTTCTTTCTGGGAATTCTACACAACTGTAAGAGGAAAAATAACTTTGATTTTTATGTACTGATTCAGTTTGATTGTTATGTAATGTTCTTGAATTTGTTTGGAAATCGTTTAAAAGTAGAACGAGCTTTATTTATTAAAGTATTTGTTCCGTTTAAATTTATCCTCAAATCATTTGATCAATATAGACAATATATTTCTAAACTAATAATACCTACATATTATGAAGAATGATTGCCTAGTGGCTGACACTTGGCTTCGCGACAAGGAGTGCAGGTTCGAATCCTGAGTGTCACTGTTTTTTTACAGTGTGAGTATTAAGAATTATTTATTTATCATTTTTTAAGAAACCTACTTAGCTGAGTTTTAAAAGAATTATTTCTTAAACATCATACGAGTGCAGCAGTCCTTACTTCTCCAGCGTCGTGGATTATGGCCTAAATTCACTCTGAGTGAGACCCTGCCCTGCATAGAGACAATAATGGAATAACGACAACTGCTAACACACAATATACGAGTACCTATACTAAACTTGAATCTTCCGGTAATTTTCTTTAATTATTTCTATAGAGTTTGTTAGGTAGTAATCTTTAACGATAACGCTAAGATATGTGGAAAAACCAACATAACAAGAACGTCAATAATATTTTAAAAATATCTAAAAAACTTCATTATAATTTTTAATTAACACAATATTTTTTTCGTAATAAGTATAATTTTTCACGGTTTTTCTATGGTTTTTCACCTACCTTACTTACTTTTTATGGTGGCACTTAAAATATTTTTTTATATAATATTTATGCAGTATTTTTAATCACTTGACTGATATATATATATATATTTATGTGCTTGAATATAAATGAAATTAAAAATATACCATTTGTTGGCAAGTTTATAACGTTTCAGTACAAAAGACTTCAACGAACTAAATGTAGAGATTGATTTATTATTTTATTGCATGAATAAAATACAGGAACAAGAACAACAAGCTAAACGTTAAAAGCTAAACAAATGCTTTCAAATTAAATATATTTAATAAAAATTAAATTGGCCTTATTCATTTTGTATGCATACAGTCATTTTGTGTCTATAGACCACCCATTATCATAGATATTCTATAACTACGACTACATATCCGTATATTTTTTTGTCTTAAACATAAGTATGGATAGTGTATGTTAGTAGGTAAATATACCGATGTTTAGGTTGTGATCTCATTCTAACACCGCACCATACTTAGGCCCTATTAGTGAGTCCGGTAATATTTGTCAATTTACATATGCCTGCTCAGATAACTGTAAACTTGGAAAGCGAGCTTCTCTTAACTTACTTTTCTCTTTAGTAATTTTGTACTACCAGTTTGTTGTGTCCCTGATAGTCTATTATTTGAAAGATATATTTGCTTTTATCAAATATTTACGGTAAGAATTCGGCTCAGTATAGTTAGCCGTAATGGATACTTAAGTAGTTCCTACATTATTACACGTTGCGCGCCCATATTTTAGCGTGTAACATTAATGTTAATGAAATAAGTGTTTCTATTCCTGACATTAATTCGTGTGATTATTTGATTAGCAAACTGCGTTTAGTCTCTGTTTATATAAAATCAAATTAGGGATACAAAAATGTTTTAACAGTTTTCTAATTTTATAGTTGCCTAATTCTTTATTTATGATTTTCAAGAATGGAAAATAGTGATCAGCAACCACACAAAATCGAATATATAATGTAATAGAAATGTCATGTTTTTTTATGTTCATGTTTTTTTATTGAACCTTATTTGCATGTAAGTAAGTTACCTAAGTAACGATTTGAAACTTAAAACCACCAATCAGCCTGACTAGTTACTACTGACATTCGTATACTTATTTATGGATCCTATTGCGGTTGCAAATTAGGTATCTACTTCTTAAGATTGCTATGCTGCAGACGGAACTGGAAGGAATTGGGACGCGCATTCGTTTGACCCCCGCAGTTTCTAAGGCAGCCGCAAGAGGGCGGTACCAACGGTTGATTCCGTTGCTAAGCTATGAGGTCATAAATGTTATAAAATAAGATTTTCAACCTACTTTCAGTAAGTACTTTGAAATATTCTAATGGTTACATAACACAGTTATTTGTAAATTTAAGATGTCTAGATGATCATAATAAGTATGTATAAAAACTAAAACTATTGGTTCTGTTTACATTTGTTTGAATGTCTATAAGAAGATATTTATGACTATAATTTAGTGGTTGAGTAGGTAGAGATAATATACATAAATAAAATATATACACAAGTTTAAAGTACAGCAATGCATATGACAAAATGATATGTGTACATCAGTTTGTAAAACTAATATTATTGGAGTTTAATCACAAGTGTGATTAAAAAAAATATTTATTTAAGAAATGCTTATATCTAGGTTCAAATTCTATACATTTCTTAGTGTTCTTCTTTACATCTATTCAGTGATTGGTGCCATCCTAGTAAGCATATAAAATGCCTGTGTCAGGAGACACCGGTCTTCCATATTGCTAGCTGATTTTAATAAGAAAGGTATATAAGCATAAACAGATATAAACGAAATTAAAAAAAAATCTACATGTTACTTTATAGTTAAAAATAATATTTGTGCATGTTTGTATTAAAATGGAGAAAGTGCGTGTGTATGAGTGTGCATGCGTGTATGTATGTGGGAGTGAATTTGTGTATGTGTGTCGGTGTACGAGTATATGTGTGTGTATGTGCATGTATACGTATTAATGAAAGATAAGGACTGTGTTTTATGTAGGGTGTAATAAAATAGATTTAGTTTCATTGTAATTTAAAGTTTTATTTTCGTTTATTACTTTTTATTTACAGTATCTGCTGAAAAGTTTATTTATATCAAGGATTTTGTTTATTTGATTGTACAGAGAAAATAATTGTGCTAAATGTTGCCTCTTAGCAAATTTTGTTAAACTCTTTAAATTTTCTCCTTCCGGTTGCTAAGTTAGGGTCAGGTTGAGGTAATGTTTTATGTAGTTTTAGAATCGCTAATAAAATATATAGTTGTCGCACAGTCAGTAGATCAGTCGATCAGTAGATCATATTGTTTATATAGATTATGAGCTGGATATCGAAAAGGCTTAAAATTACCGACCTTAGGTAAACAACGATTGATAAAATCTGTACAGTGAAAACGGGTAAAAGTCTGACAGTTACTATTAGCAAAATCAGAATATAGCAAGACGAACATTAGTCAGATTTTTGCCAATGTTAACACTCGGACTTTCCGTTTTCACTAGTATTTTTTCTTTATTATATGAAACTAGCATACGAGCATGCAATTCACCTGATTGTAAGTGGCCATTGCCGCCCATGGACATCTGTAATCAACCCCAAATAACATAAGCTGTAACTTTAACTAAGATTCTTATCTTATTTGGCCACAAATGCGTTTCTATTAGGTATTAGGTTAGGCAGGTTAATGTAGTACTGTACCTACTCCAGGTAGACAATCTATTGCTGCTGAATTAAAAAAAAAATAAGTTATGTGACAGTAGCGAATACGCTGGATAACGTGATAGTTGGTGTTCCGTTTACCCGCAACACATGCGTGAACGTTTAGTATTTGCATAAAATTAATAATTACATGTGGCTCACATCGCGTTATTGGTAACGTTCGCTACGCTGCCTAAATTTTAATAGAAAATAAACTAATTAACAAATTATTGCAGCAGGTTCATTTCTTACTAAGCTTCCGAGCGTGGTTACGCCGCGCTCAGAAGCTTAGTAAGAAATTTATGACGAACATTAAATCCATCAGCTTTTCGAAGTCCATAAATTGGTCCACCATTCCAATTCCTTCGGAATCCAATGGTTTCCCACTGGCTTCTTCAGGTCATCGGCCCACCTGGTCTCTCCGACCAGGTGGATCGATCTGTGTTCTTTTTGCCTAAACATGGTCGCCACTTGAGGACCTTTCTTCCCCATCGATTACCGGTTCTTCAAGCGATATGGCCGGTTCGTGGTACCTTCATTAAATATACTCGTACAGCGTTTATTTTGGTTAGAGAACCAACTATATAACTTTTCATCTTCGATTTGTATGTATCAAAGGGCAAACTTAATGTCCAAGATAACTGTGCGCTTTTGTAAACAATAAAGAAAAAAGATAAAAACCTGTAACCTAACCTAACCTAACCTACCCAGCCTGTACAAAACGTTGAATGTCATATCCGCTCGACTTGAAATACAGGATTTATGTAATCCCTTCTATTAATTGATTATTGTAAACATAAATAGTACATATTTAGTTTGAAAAAAGATGTGAAGAAGTTTTTTTTTCTTAGGATACCTACTATATGTTGGTGAGTGCCATAGATAATTAATTGGGTGAATAAGTAACGGATGACTTAACTAAAACACCTCCACCATCAAAGTGTAACAGGAACCCAGGAAAACAGGTAGTTTTCTGCTAAGACGACGATAACAAGAAAGTTATGCTTCTTCCTATTAGGTCTTCACTACAAAGCAAGCAAAGGTACCGTATACGGTTAGCTAGGACACGGTATAAGATACTCGTATTATCATAAAACCTAAATTCATAATTGTGTTATGTAACTTATTGTAACATGTAAGGCTTTTTTGATAGAGCACGTGCTTCCAAAGGTTAAAAATATATAGAATTGCCATAAATCTGAAAACTATCAAAGAATTAAAAAATACAAGCCAACTTTACTTTTACTTTCATTTTTTTTTCTCAAAACACAATGGCAAGGGCGGGAAGGGGGTACAAAAATTACAAACTTACAACTTACGAGAACTTTACAAAAATTAGCGTGCCCCAAAGAAGTGACAAGAAAAGGCTTAGTTACATATAAATATTACATGCAAACAATCTGGTTACAACTTTACATGTAAGTAGAAAGCTACGTGTTTGGGCTTTCAAGTGTATCACAGTAGGTAGATACATACAGGTATCTACAATGTTTAACAAAATCTTCCTAAGCGAGTTCAAATATAAAGAATTCGTTATCAAGTTATTTAGAACGCAAATAAGTTTAGGAAGAGAATAAAAGTTGCGTTTTTTTAGTAAACAACAATATTAACGAGTATCAACGAAACGATAGTGGGCCAGTAGGGCAGCGAAATGTTGGCTTTCGTTCTTACTGGTCAATGACAGTCTATTATCGAGGTAGTGTGTTGACCTAGAAGGACACGCCGCATTCCGATTACCTTAGCAGAAGCGGGCGTGTATCACTGTTGATTTGGGTAATCTTTTTCGAATGTTTTTGTTCCGTACGACTGCACGCTATCGCGCACGAAATAGTGTGTCTTTAAGCGCTATTAATTCTTTCACCGAATCTAAAACACAGATATAAGTAATGCTGTAACGAAATATTATTTATTTACTCATAGCTCTATTTAATTACCCCAAATGGAGAGTTGGCATGCAATACATTTAATGGCATGCCTATGGCATTGGCAATAGTTTGTTATTTCTACTAAACAGAAAAATAATTATTTATTGACTTTTAACCTTCCACACAAAAAGATATGATAAGGGGAACAATTGTTTTAATTTTATGAGGATTTGGTATGCCATCTGTCGTCCGGTTGGAATCTCATTCACTGCCGTGACTACTTAACATGTGGTAGACATCTTTTATAGATTTAATGTTTGATATAGAAACATTAAAGAATTATTCGTTTTAGTTTAAGAAAAGGAATTCAAATTATTATTAAACTAAAGTACAAATAAGTATGTATGCAGCACTCATTATTGTTACAATGGAAATCTGCTCATAGTTTTTCATAATAATATATTCAGTATGCACAAGCGTGCAATGTCGCAAAAGGTACCTTCAAGAAAGTGAAAACTGATCCCAATGTGAAGCAGGACGGATCATTTCTACAAACAATGAGTTGCCTACACGATATTCAATTGTCATAGCTATATCTATATTTCTTGCGCGATTGAAATAGTGTGGAGACAAGTGGGTAACGCAAGGCAATTTTTTACAATAAGCGAATAAATTGCATTGAATTTTTTTATTGCCGTCATGTTACTTACGTTTAAATTTTACTTGCCAATACGTGTCTTAGGTTTTACAAATACCTTTTTTGATTTATCTATGTAGGGCAAGTGTACTTTCATAATGATAAAGTCTACCTACAAAATAATATTTGCCATTTACCTAGAGTTTATCTTAGAAAACTAAATAGTTATCTGTTAACTAAGGTGGGTTGTAGGCTATATAATTTGAAGGCCACAGGGGTTTATTATTCGTAATTACTAAGATATAGGTAAAGAAAAATATTAATAAATCATATCGCCATAGATCGGTGACTTCTTCTATACGTCCGGCAATCATCGGAGTAAACAGTTTAACAGAATGAAGACCGGTCTGGGTGAAGCGTGGGACGCTTACCTGCTGGGTGGCTTACGATCTGAGCAGGACGAGAAGTTACTGTATGAAGAGGGGATGTTTGGGCTCAGTGGTGCGCCTTGAAAGAGAGATATGTATCTAGGTGTCATCTGGTGCCTTATGATTATAATGAAACAGGCAAATGGAAACATAAGATATAATTATTTAGTGGTTTTCTTAAATATTATATATAACAAAGGTATATATTCACATACTTAGGTGTTTAGTTATATTTTCACATACTTAGGTGTTTACGTTTATCCTGTTTCCTTATACATTAAAAATAATACATTTCATACATCGTTGCAGCATATTAAATTCCAATTAAATGAAAGAAAGAGTCCGTAATGGCTGCCTCCAATTTATCCTCTAAGGTGAATGTCCGTAATTCGCGTTTGTACTTTTTGTTTTAAACCGAATTTGACTACTTTTTGCTGGCGTCGGGTCTGCGGCCATACTTGCCCACTTTCTCCCTGTCGACTATTGACAAACAAGAAAATATCTATACTTAACCCTTGACGCTCGTAATAAAGTTCGACGGCATCTGTGACCTCAATCTAGGTAATTGTGATTCATGACTTTAACTATAAACTATTTTTGTAATTAAATAAATACTATAGGAGTCGTTTTTCTGCAGTAAAATAAAAACTTACCTACCCATGAAGACTAATAATTAGAAGTATCTATTAAAAAAAAAATGTTTAGTTATAAAAACATCGGTAAATAATGATGAGGCACAGATAGATACGTATAAATATTTTTAAAACCCGGACCGCGAAAAGGGCGAAATTAATACCATTGGGTATTTCATGCTCTACATTCTTTCAACTTGTTTATTTGCTGTTTATAGACAGATCTTTCAATTATTTTAATTAAAAACCGCTTTCTTTATATGTAAACCGCAGAATCCGCGGTAAATTCATTGGAACCACGCATCAAGTAGCGGCCTAGCAACGCTCTCGCGTCGCGGGCGGTTTGAGCTTTCCACCAATGTCCACGGACTTTCTTCATGTAGGTACCTACTTAAATTCGATTACGCAACCCAACAAGACCGCTCACTGCCCACCGCACCAACGGCCATCGATCCGCCATTATCTAATTATTGCATCATCCATTATTATGAAACTGTACAAATTGAGTTTTTGACTTTTGCAAACACGCACTTTACGGGCGCACAAACTAACCATGTAGGTACATACATATTGTTTATGTGATATGTGTTAATTGTGTTAAGTGGTTTAATTCATGAATAAGGTTTAAAATAAAAAAAAATACATACATACTAAGGTTAAAAAAAATATGTAACTTATTCGCTCTGTCGCAAAAAAATACTACTAATGAGTTAATGGCTTATAAAAAATTCAGTTATAGTTTTTAGTGTCTCATAGTCTAAATCAGTAGTCTCAAGATTAATTCTGTTATTAAATTCCATATCAAATTAATCAGTCCATCGACGTCTACAATAGCCAATGTTCTTAACATTAAATCTTACATGTTAAGAGGCGGGGTTCAAAACTGTATACTTTCTCAAACTAGGTACTGCTTAGATTTTTTACTCTATTTTATACGTCTAAGTAATTACAATGTCTTATACTCATACAACTGAATACAGGCATTAGTAGGTAGGTATTAGTTGCATGTTTAAACTGCGGTTTTTATATTTCTTCATATGATAATATGAGTATTTTATGAATGTTTTATGACTCTATTCATTACTTTTGCATTCGACTATATTAATACTGTAATTAAGATCAGTAATGACTTTCAAAGCTTAATAACGAGAATCTATGAAACTAATTACATGCATACCTACTCAGTTATAATGTAAGTATAAGATTGCTGAGTTTTTATTTTGTTTTTGCGCCAGTTTGGCTTTCATTTAGTTATTAGAGATTAGTACCTATGTTTTTACTCCGGTAATATCTTCATTTATAGATACTACTTGTAACAAGTTAATACAATAGTTAATATTGAATGATACGCATCTAATGCTTAATTTCAAATTGTATTGTTATTGTATTATTGTAGCTTTTCAATGTATTTAATTAACATGTATTTACTTGCGATAAGTGTGCTAGTATCTATATATAGAAATAAGTAAAACAATTTGGACTTAATTAATTGCAATTCTTTGACCAGTTTTTAACCCCCGACGCAAAAAGAGGCGTGTTCTAAGTTTGACTGTTATGTCTGTCTGTCTGTGGAAACGTACTACTACGTACTACTAATTGGGTGAACTGATTTGGATGCGTTTTTTTGTAAGAAAGAAGGTTTCCTGATGCTGGTTCTTAAACAAGTTTTATCAAAATCGATTCAGCCATTTACTAGATATGGTAGTTAAAATTGGGGAGGAATAATCGAATACTGCCAAATATACTCATATGTGGTATCAAATGAAAGGGCATGAGGAGTATGCTTTAATTAACTATGTTTCATCAGAGTTAGTTGAACCATTTACGAGATATGAGGGTTATAGTGGTGATGAATAATCGAATATTGTCAAATATGTCAAATATGCATGCATGCAAGTAGCGTATCAAATACTCGTAAAAGAATTGACATGTACATTACAAAAACTATCCATTCCCTTAAGTCGGTCAAATTGATATGGTAGTTAGAATGTTAAATATTGAATGCATACTAAATACATCATCTCATCATATATATCACATCAACTGTTATTTGATGTGATATATCTATTCTAAAAATCCTTACAAATGCATGTAAATATCTAAACAAAATAACCACATACTCGTATGTAATTTAAAAATTTTAAGACAAAATTAAATTAAAAATTAAAAAAAAAACAACCGTCAACGCTACAAAAAAAAGATAGCAAACATTTAAAAAGTCAAAAAGAATATCTATAGATGAGCCATAAAATTGTAGTGAGTTACACTTATATTTTAATTATATAAATATAACATTTTTTCGTTAAAAATGTACTACAACGTAGCGGCGGGGTACCGCTTATATAGAGACTAGATCTCTACCTAGCTAAAAGAAAACAGGGAGACTGCAAAATCGTCACGTTCACAGGCTTAACAATTTAAATCTAGTAAATATATAAATAGTCAATTCAATAAAGGGTCTGACTTTTATAGTAAAGCGGAACCCCTCCGGCGCGACGTTAGACGTTAGATGAATTTTTTTTAGAACTTTCCCATTTTTTACTTAAATAGGTCAGTATCATATATGAAATCCAATAACATATAACGGATGTATTATCATCTCTTAGAATTAAGTTTTGAGCTTTATTTTTACCCTAGCTTACTTTTCTACCTTTAAACCCGAAGAACAATCTGGCTGCTAGGTAAAATTGTTATGATCGTAATGCTTACGTGCCTTGGTACTTCCACTCTTTAGTTGAGGTCCTCTATATGTATGAATAGCTTTCAAAACACGTTGGACAACAAACTAGTAGGTATTATGTATGTTCCACGCCGCGCAGTCTCAAGCCTCAGACATATTACATAATAACAAATTATAAAAAATTAAATATTTAAACACTTGTTACCGGCCGGGTCTTCGACCTGTAGTTACGAAATAAGCGAAACTTGTGATAGATCCATTCACATGCAACGTAATGGATGTTTCCTGTGAGAAGTGCGAACAGTCATTGTTGCTGCCGTTAAAATAAAATAAATAACAGCTAATAACATAGGTTCACATGTTTATGTGATGAGGAATTAACGGGCCTGCAGCTTACTGTGCAGTAGTCACTGCCGTCAATGGACATCTGTGTCCTTAGCACCAGTTGATTACGCTTTCTCAAAACAATCATCGTTTACATAAAATACAATCCAAGGTATGGCTGAAAATCAAAATATAAACGTACATGGGCACTATTATTGAAGAAAATAGAATCGGAGAGGATCCTAATATCCCTATCAAAGTATATCTATCCTTCAAACCAAAGCACAACAAATAGGTAACTCTTGCGTTCTAAGACAAATAAATATGTACAGTATTTCTTTTATCAGAACATTACATGTGCCATGTGTACACTATTCTAACCAGAAGCGGTATAGCTTCCAGATATGCCTATGAATTAAGCAAAGGTAATTAAGCTCTGAATAAAGCTTGCTTCAAATCACAGCCGATAGGTCATTGTCATTGACTCTACTTGAGAAGACACGACTCTATGATAAAGATTAATGTGTCAATTTAAAATAAAGTGGAAAATTCATGTTTTTATTGAAATCACATACAAAAAACACTTAAAATCATTCATTCAAGTCGCAGTCCTTATATCGTTTCTCACAGACATCACTTCTGTCGTTAATTTCCTTCTTTGACGGCAGATGGCGGTACATAATGGCTGCACCTCGAAGTTTTTCATTAAACTCTGTCTCACTTTCATTTCCAAACACAGCCTTTTGCATTTTAGTTACAAACGGACTTATTTTACAAATTAAAAGTCTGATACAGCTAGTTTCCTCTTGATTATCATGTTGTTGTATAAGCTCTTCAATAAAGTCCGGTAGAGATTCATTTTTCGCCGTTGTTATCAGGTCCTGTAACTTTTTTGATTTTTTGCTCAAGATCCAATCCATGGGATCGTCAGAACGAAAAGGTTTGCTTGGTCGCCTAGGTCCAGCTAAGAAAGTAGTAATCTGAAAAAAAAATGTTATTGTTTCTATCATAGATTTTCTATTGGCTCTATTGATTACTAGGGTATTGCTATACGTACTGGTAAACTGCTTTGTTATAACGCTTCGTACCTACCGAGTGGCGTAGCTACCGAAGGGCCAGAAAGGACAGTGTCCTAGGGCCCCCAAGCTCAAGGGGACCCTCGGACTCTACAAACTATAAATTACACTAATGAATATTTCTCCGACATTCGAAATATAAATAAACCAGATAATTTATTTGGAGCCCTTGTTTATTTTTTACTCCAGGGCTTTTGGTTACCCAGCTACGCCACTACCTCTGTTTTGTTCAACCTTAAAACTAATATAATTCCTAGAGACATAGGCGGAGAGCATCGTTTTAAAATGACATATAAGTATAATGAATAAAACAGGAATTACCATTTGAGCAACAAACACTAATGCATTTACAGCCACGGCACTTATTTGCTTCGGTTGAAGACCTAAAAGGCGAACTAAGTACCGCCATGGGGAACCTGCGGGGACTTCATGCAGATTGTAATCAGGATTCTCCTCAGAGAATTGTTCCTTGCTTCCGGAATAATCATCAACATAACTTTGTTGTGGTGGCCGCCTTTTGACTTCAGTGGGTTTGTTAACTGTTTGGAACGCTCGCACCACAAAATCAGCTACTTTCAAAGCGACTGATTCTGAACCTAAACATAAAATGTAACTATTTTTATAGCACATCATTGCAGAAATGTCATTAAAACGTGTACTTATAAGTATTATAAATTTATATAATAAAGATGCATGCATAGATGAGTAAATTCACAATTTTCAAATATGATATAAGCACACATTTTAAGCTTAATCGTGATTATTGGTACGTTATAAAAACATGAAACCTTATTATTCCATCTTATGTCTTTCTCTCTTATTATCCCTTTTTCTCTTGTTGTAGGTAAATCGCTGATGCGTTTCCTCAGCAATATTCTGTCCCATCTTTATTTCAAAATAATTAGACTTCACGTGGCTACTTTTTATTTAAACACTGAATTCCTGTGCAATTAAGTATACGAGGATGGAGCCATACGGGTAAGGTTTAATATTGATATGTAATAACGACCTGTATAAGACCTAAATAATTCATTGTAATATCAAAGTGTGATCTTCTTTTAAGGACTATCGAGTCTGTAACTTCTAATAACTTAAGAACTTACCTAAGAAATTCTGAGCAAATTTTATTCCAGTATTAAGATGATCCATAAACCCATCATTTTTATGATTTTCATTACCAGTAACTGTTTGGAGAACTAAAAGAACGCACAGCACACGTAACGCCATCTTGAGAAAACTGTTGAAACTACAATGAGATGTGAAATGTGTTGGCCTGTGTTATGGTTCGTTTACGAGCGTAATAGCTGCGCAAGCGCAACTGTCTACAGATACGTTTTGCTTTTAAAAAGTATTATACAGAATGTTTCAGAAATGGAGTATGTATAATGTTTTAGTGTGTAAGTCCATTTTTACAAAGTTTTAATCCTGCGAAAGAAAATTACAATAAAGTAATTTTCTGACGAAGGCCTAGATGGCGTTGATAGTTCAACATTTAGGTAACTGAAAATGTAATGATCTATCTTGAAGGAATTTATTTCATGTCGGCCACTGACAAGTGAATGAAAAAAAGAATATACGTCTACTACTACTAATATACCCTTAGTATGCGTTTTGCGGAAACGTAATACTCTGTACTGTTATGCCGAGACGTAGTCTCTATTCGAGCATTTGTTAAATTTTAGTAACCCACCCTACGCTATCGGTTGTCAGTCCCACGAATGACGTGACCACTCAACACTACTGCAACTTGCTGATTCCGGGAGCTATGACGGTAATTTTCGTTCGTCTCCGGATTTCGTCGTACGGATTTTGGCGTGTATACTCAACCTCTCAATAGGCCAACACACCAAGAGACTTTAAGCTTCATATGTCATCATTTGCATTACATGTTCGAACATATTCTAAATTAACTTCTAATGTGTATTAGGTAAGAAAATATATAACATAAGAATGTAAGTACATACTTAGTATAAAAAAGTAACGATAGATCCGTCTTTAGAGATTCAGTATACAAGTTATTCTAAATGTCCACTATTTAACTAAAAGTTACTTATATTTACACAATCTATACACACAGTTATTCAAATATATTATGTAACACAGTATTTAACAGGTAGTAGAAATAGTGTAGTTCGACCAGGGAAGTACCAAACTTATTTCTAACGTAAACCAGTTCTTGCGTTTCGGTTGAAGGGTGGGGAATCCTCGGGAGTGGCAACGCATATGTGATCGACTATAGAATACCAATTCTATATGAAGTTGCTTACAGGTGTACATGGACGGTAGTTACCACTTACCATCAGGTGGACTGCATTCTCGTTTGCTAATTCAGTCTAATAAAATAAATATTTTTGAAGATTAATGTGTGATAAGCGTATCGAAATATTGTAGAAATATAAAATATTTACTAATAAAGATAATGCATAAGAATAGTGTTGAATATATTATCGCTCATTAAGGTAATCATAACTTCACGTTTCAAAGATATTGGAAATTAATTCAACAAAGCAAACAAAATCACAAAAAAATGTCTGTAACTATTATAAATAGCTTTTATAGACAGTTTTATAAGTTCAAATACTTCTGAGCATATCTTAACTTTAAAATTATTATTTATAATCACACTGTATATGGAAGATCCATTTGTGACCAAAAGACAATAGATATGACATTAAGGTACATAACAATACAAAAGAGAAGGAAGGCTGAAGACCAAGTAACACTTATTACTAAAATCTATAATACCTACCTACAATATATAAATATTGTTGCTAGATAATAATATATAAAAAAAAACTATATAATTATATAAAACTAGGCTTTTTAGACCCTCTTATGAGGTAAAACCCGTGGATTTTAGCAGTCTCAATGGACTATGTTTGTGGGAAAATATTTTTATACTATATTTCTATAATATAAAAAATATTTTCCCATAAACACTTTTTGTTACTTTTTCAATAACAAACAAGAGCATAATCACATATAAGCATATATATATAAGCATAATCCACTTGATGATAAGTGGCAACTACCACTCATGGACAATTATAATCAACCCCTGTGAGAGCTTTACCTGAGGTAAAGCCACAAACAACCTACCCTTGTCTGTGGGTAAGGCACACAAGCGTTGGTGCTCTTACAGATTATGCTACATGAGAATGCCTCCTATTAAGGTTTTCTACCTACCACACCCTCAAACCAGACCACTGTAGCGCTTAACACTGTTATCACATGGAAGATATGTATATGTGGGTGTGGTTGTGTGGTACAACTTTAAACATAATAAATAAAAACCGTAATATAATATTATTTAGGATTAAGCAAATATCTATAGAAACTAACAAAAAAGAACGTATTAAATTTCAAGAATGTTGAGTAACATTATATCTAATACTTTTTGTACGGTGATAGAACCAGTGTAGTTCGACCGGTGAGGTACCACCGCCACACCTATTTCTCGCATGAAGCAATTTTTGCGTTTCGCTGGGAGGGTGTGGTTGCCGGCTTACTTATATATGACGCTAACGTCTTAGTCCTCAGGCAAAGGTCAGGAATGGCAACGCGTCTGTGATCGATTTCAGATAGATCCTATGTTCTATATGAAGTTGCTTACAGATGTCCATGGGCGGCAGTAGCCATTTACTATGTATAAGGTGGACTGCATGCTCGCTTGCTATTTCAATCAGACAAAAAATATATATCTTCATAACCCCGTACTACTAGGATTATTGTGTCGTGTTATGGGTATTATGAACGCACATTAATAAGAGACAGGCATCTACCTACTCATACAAATGCTGCAGACCCAGATATCTAAAAAAATAAAACCTAAAATCACCATTATTAGAACATTTGTCTTAAATCTTGAATTTTGATAGGACATAATTATATAAAAAACGAGATAAACAGTGACCTATTTTCCGACCGCTATTCAACGGAGTGTCGTGCTCCGTAGACCACAATAATGTAACTACAATCGTCTAACACGAGTATATTGTCATTCTTTTGCTTTAAACACCACTGAGATCTCGTCTACCACAATGTTTCGTTACATTTTCATAATGTCTATTGTTCATAAAGTTATATCAATTGACACAACCACAGAAGTTCAGTATTTGAATGAACTACCATTAGATAAATTATTGGCACTAAAGAACTCTTTGCAAGAGCTGGTGCCTACCGTAAAATACACCAACATAACGACTACAACACAACCGTTTCTGGAAACGTTTGGAGCTCAAGCGATGGCGATTAAGGCACCTCCAGTAAAACGAACGGACTACGAAGAGAGTTTATACAAAAAGGATGGTCATAGCAAAATCAGTAACATATTTTCCATGTCAGTGACCACGCTAGCGTTTCTGGCCTTCGGAGGTTACTTGCTGTGTTTGATAGTTCAAGCTGTTAAAGCGAAACACAATGCAGCTGCTGTGAATCCTCAACAGACGTTCTTCGTAAACGCAGGAATAAAACGACCACAAACGCATTTTGCCTCATACGGGAGAAGGAAACGTGAGAGTAGGAGTGAAATTGACTTGCCCCCGGAACAACTGTTTTCTGCGTTACTGCAACTCTGTGAAGGTTATGCTAAGTGGAGCGAACGGGTGCACAAACGGTACGGCTAAAACATAGTGTTAACGTGTTTAATATTTTTCCTATACATTTGAAAACCATACGAGTATATCGTGTGTGCATCAATCATAAAACTGTATTTATTTGTGAGTTAGTGTTAGTAAATTATTTTAGTATAAGGCCTAAAATTAAACCGTAAATAATAAGTGTAACAGATTATAGACGATTATTTTTTGTGTTTTATCTCCTATTTAATTGCCTATTAGCTATTTACGACTATATCTAGTTTTTTTTCATCTGCTTACAAATAACAAAGACTCATTTCACTTCAATTGTGTCCATTTTTATTTGATTACATTAAACAACCGTGTAAAAATCGAGGTAATCCTAACCTACTCTTGTGAATACCGATTTATAAACGTAAAGGTTATCTGTTTAATTTTATGTAAGCAAACTGAATAATTGATCTTTATAAGATTCAGCACATAATATATGAAGATACATATTATTTTTACTGAATACCCTGAACAAAACGGTGTTTACATTAAAAGCAGGAAGCCAGATTGCCCAGCAATATACCTACAATCTGTAAACGTTTTCAAACTGTCAAATAATCACGCTAACACCTAATAATAGCTGTATCTTTGGTTTTAAAGATACTATTGCACATGCTTCAGAGAATTTGGCCAAAAATCAATTTCGTCTTTAATATAAGATTGTATAGGGTTTAGTTTAGAGGAAACATTTGGTCTTTTTTATGATATTTTGGTGAGCTGTAAGTGTTCGGTTTTGTTTGTGCGAGGCGGTAATGAGGGTGGCTGTGTTCGCTCTGTCATCGCTCCGGCTCTACTGTTTACAGACCGACGCCAACATACTTTGTTAGTAACGTTTTAATGTAAGGCGAACTGAAGATGTTTAAAATTATGCTGGTGATTATTCTAAATAAAAGACTTGAAAAAATAAAACCGCTTTTTTATTTAAATCTGAACAAGAATATATTAAAAAGAAATTCCATTTTATATACTTTAGTGGTTATCAGTAGTTAATTACATATTAAATGTTTATTTACCACAATTTTATGCTCAATATATTACTTATTAGTGAACATTGCTCCGAGGCAATACAATTTAGTCCTCATATGAGACCAAGAGAAGGTTCATTTATATATTTAAAAACCTAGATATATTTCTTAGTTTACTGATTATTCACCTAAGTATATTTTGTTAAAATCCAAGTGAACTGGTAATTCATCAATTAATCGTAGTTTGGCTAAACGGGCTAGAAATGTTTTCTAAGTCGTTGGCTCCAGGGATAAATCTACACAAATACCACGTGTGGACAGAATATTTGTTAATAATACAGTGAGAACTCAACAGCAATGATTTATTTAAGATAACCAAAATATTTTTCAAGTCATTGTAAAGTCTAAGTTCCACTATAAGTCTCTTAAGATACCCGAAGTCCAATTTTTATATGAGAAGCTTTTGGAATAATAAAAGTAAAAATTATAGATACACATTTGGAAGATATATATTTCTTAATGTGATTTGAAAAGTTGTGTTTTAACTACAAAATGGTAACAGAATTTTAAAGTTATTCCGTTGGTTTATGTAAAATAAGTAGCTTTCCCACACGGCTGTACCTGGGTGTATTCAAGTGTTTTTAACGTATATATTATTTTTAAACAGTGATCGTAGGGGTTTTGGAATAGATAGAATTGAGTGACTCTTTTAAATTCGCGTTTACTTCAAATTATTTATTTTTTATTTCAATACGTCAATCATTGTTTGCTTATGATATTGACGGACATACATGAAAATAAGCCTACAAATTGCTGTTATGTTGACACCACAAACATAAATTTAATTTTACATTCTTATTTATTATGGTCACAAGTATATGATGTAAGTCTTATTAAATATTATATGTAATATGTTTGTGTACCACAACGACAATTGATTTATTTCTGAATTTTATTATCGTTTCGATTTATTCGCAATCGCAGTAGGTATGTGAATGAAAAGGCTGTATTAGCGAGGGCCTATGTCAAAGGTTTACGAGTAAAGATCCCCTAAACTAAATTGAATTCGACTCGGATGGCGCCATAAAATAACCCATCGAGACTTTACAGTGGATCAATTCAAGTGGTTATTGCAGACGTTTGACAGAGTCTGTATTAGTGGTAATATAACGTTACTTTCCTATGTACTGTTATAAACACATGACACAATATGTCTTTATTGTACATAAACTATAAAAGCTTTTAAAGTCCATAATAAATTGTACAGTTTCTCAATTAGCGTACGCATATCTATAGCTTTATGAAGAGAGGAGTCTTACAGCGAAACAAAACAGCTAGTCTAGTCTCTGACATTATTATTATTATTGTATAACAACAAATTATTATTATTGTTATGTTGTGGGGTCTCGAATAAATAGAGTCTGAATTCGATCAACAATGATTGAGATCAACAATTATTAGTAGAACCAGACGCCCTAACCACTCCCATGAAAAAGTGCACAAGATACAATAGACCACACTTTATCGCCTCTATGAATAGATAATATTCTCGTAATTTCTGTTATAATAAAATTATGTATACGCCGTACTTATTGATGAGCTGCTTAATCTTTTCTGTCTTTATTTTAATTACTAGAGCTGATTGAAGTACTTAAGTCAGTAATGAATAAACTAAAAAAAATCTTATAAAGGAATAGTTGAAGAACTCAGATTAATTGCTAGTAGAGCTGTTATATAAAGACTTGTTAATTATAATCCTATTTTGGTATAGATACACGACGGTTCCTTGGCTGGACTATCTATTCATGCTGATTCTCGCCCACAGACACTAGTGAGCGGTATCTAACATACTTAATTCATTGATAAGTAATTTAAACATAGATACACTTTCAATGGTTATAAATCTTAGAATAAATATGTAGAGACACTTCCAGTAGATCTTTTGTTGCAATACGTAGGATTTATCAAACTAGGTATTCACTGATTTTCCCGAAGCGAAGTAATTAACACCAATATATAATTTGTGGGCAAAAAAATCATTAGATTAAAAGTTATATATTCTTTAATTGTCAATTGCCATTAGGAGCGCATTTATAAATCTAAAACAATGGCTAAGCGGCACTCAGAAATAAAGATGAATGAATTATTATTTTTTTCACGGTGTCTACAGTTTTTTATTCTATGATTTCTAGGTTTAAATGTAATCGGTGCTTTTGATAGTCATTTATAGGCAATAAAACATAGTTGTACCTTGTTGTTCGCCTTTGGTTGCCCTTTTGCAAATTAAGTGAAGTGATGTCATACTGTTGGGTAGGGCTAGTACTCGTTAGGTACTATTAGGAGTAATTAGTAATGCTAGGAGAGCTTTAAATATATCGAGTTACTTAACGGTTTAGTCAGTAGCAATTACTGTTTGATATATAGTTTATTTGCCATTGTATTTGATACCTACTGTTCTAATAGGTCCCAAACTACTCAACAGCGGCAATTGGTTGTTGAGAACAATGTTCTAATATGTATTAATACATTTTTACAGATTTATTTGAATAAACATTTGAAAGAGAACGGGAACCCACAAGATATTATGGTGGCTCTAAACCGATTAGGAGCTTAATACATGATATTATTGAAGCGCGAAGACATGTCTTTTTGATACTGTCAGCGGAGATCCTTTATATATTAGAAAATAGCTGTGACCCGCGGTTTGACCCGTGTTTAGAAAAACCTTACATAACTTAACATTGTAATGATTTTTTTATTGATAAGTATTTCATGGAATAAAATTTAAAATAAATGCGAGGTTTAAATGCGAGACTTTCTTTTTCATATAGTTTGAAGGAGGAGTCCATTCTAATTGATTAACCTGATGTTACATATTCCTTGTTACCAAATAAGTTAATCAATGCAATGGACCAAAAAAACACTCTAAAGTACTTGAATATAACATTTAAAACGTTGTGATCATTAGTAAAGGGATAGGAATATTTCTCTTAGCAAAAGTAACCATAGAAATAATAACATCAATAAATATACTTACCAACTGCTATTACAAAGCAGAAATATGTGTCGGTCGTGCTGCAAAAAGTATAACTACCTACTAATAAAGATATTTTTAATAAATGCCATAAATGTGTGTAAAAATTAATTTATCGTACCTTATCTACTAAATAACTATAAATTAAGGCTCCTAAAGTAACTTGCCTTTTTCCTATTTAATTGATGTTAGTATAAGGTACTGTAATAGTTGTATGGATGAGTAAGAATCGTATTCTCGCGCAAAGAGCTCGGAATACAAGCTACGAAGGTAATGTGAGTGTAAATCACAATAAAAGTCCGCAGAGGCGATAGAGGAATTATGATTGCCTCGGGACAACCGTAAACTACGTAGCGTGAGCTTGTGCCTCGTATCAGTCCTTGCAGTCAATGGAGAATGTTTTAAATTTGTACTGACTACTACTATCTTTTTGTTTTTGCAGGGTTATTAGTTCTTAAATTTTACAGGTTTTGTAACTCTTAGATAATCGCTCCAAAATTTTAAGATATCTATTGTCTGTATTATTTTTAATTTCAGTCAATAATAAAGTATGCACGGAATAATATTTCAATTTTTAAAATAAGTAAATATCCGAATAATAGGTAAACGTTAGCGTAGGTATATTTATAGATGACGATACTCTTAACTAAGTACAAAGGTAATCTTGTAGTCTTCAATCCATTATTGTCCCATTGCTGGGCACGGGTTAGACAATAGTCCACTTCGCTGGCCACGTGCGAATTGGTAAACTTCACACACCTTTGAGAACTCTTTTTTTTAGAGAACTCTCAGGTATGCGGGTTTCCTCACGATGTTTTCCTTCACCGTAAAGCAGTATTAGCAGATAATTAATTTCTAATGCGCACATCATTTAAAAAAATCAGTGGTGTGTGCCTGGGAATCGGACCTTGGACCCTCGATTGAGAGGCCGAGTTTTAACCTAGACTGTCATTGCTCTTAGGCATGTTAAACGATTATACACATACAAAAAATAAACAAATATTGATTGAGTTAATTTTAAATTTTGACACATGAAACTATTTTATTTTTAATACATTACGTAAGTTTTACTTATTCATAGATTTTAAATCTATATAACAAGATATGTTACATCAGCCTGCTCGCTACTTGTGCACGTGTAAAAGCCACGAGGCGTTTGGTATATAAATCATACCAACAGTCTGTAAAGGCGCCTTGAAGGCAGCAACGGGCGCGATCGAGTTATAGTCGCTTAAAGACATTTGTAAACGAATCGTTAAACTTTCAACCTTCGTTTACAAATACAAGTAGATAGGTATGCGTCTTTTGATATAAGTCAGTATTACATTTCATTGTTTTTTACTGCCACCAATACCGATTATACACTAGATAAGTACTTATAAATTTAAAAGACATTATACCTAACTACTAAGTTAGGTATTATGTCTTTTAAATATTTTTATTGATTAAAGTTCGGTAGGAAGTTGAAGGAGGAAGTTGGATCGTCTCCTTTCTTTTATTTATTTATTTGACTGAAGTAGCAAACGAGCATGTATTCCACCTGATGCTAGGTGGTAGGTAACTGCCGCCCATGGACATTTGTAAGCAAATTCATACAGAACAGGGGTCATATCTGAAGTCCATCACAGATGCGTTGCTACTTTTGAGGACTAAGATGGTTGCGTTATGTATAGGTAAGTGAGCCGGCAACCACACCCTTCCAACGAAACGCAAGAACTGCTTCATGCTAGAAATAATTCCAAACTACATTGGTTCTACCACCTGTTGAATGTGTTTTACCTTTTTATGTAAGTCAATACAACATTTCATTGATTTTGATTGTCACCAATACCGAATACACCAAATACTTATAAATTTAAAAGATATTTTAACTTGCTACCTATACATATACATAATGCATCTCTACATATCTAGCTTTATAAGGCCTTACATTACATTTTAAATTAATAATACTTTACATTTTACGTTAATGTACATTTGAAAGTATAAATACATAGTAAACGTATAAAAGTAGCATATACAAGTAAATCGCACAGAAGCAGGCTGTAAGTAAATCACAATAACAGTCTGCGGAGGCGCCTAAATGGCGGAAAGCGTGCGGCGGAATTATGATCACTGGAGGACATTTGTAAACGAAGTATGAGGCTATTCATTGCTAAAATCTTATGCATTTCCTATAGATAACATTTAGCTACTGCTTTTATGGAAGTTTATTTAATTTATTTTACTACTACCTTATTCCCGCGGTTCCGCCCATTTCGGTCATATTTACCACGGTTATGAATATTCTATATGTTAATCAAAATCATGAACTGTCTGTGTGCTAAATTTTAACGAAATCCAAGCGGACATTTTAGATAGTTAGTCACAAACCCACACAACACAAACTTTTGCATTTATAATATTAGTAAGATTTTATATGGTCTTTGCCTGAATTAAAAAATATCATACCAGTATTAGATGTACTTACGTACCTACAATCTATCTTACTGGTTGTAAATTATATTCTACATAGTTGTGTTACGTACCTAAGAACATACAAATAGAGCACCACATGTAAGTAGGTAACTCCAATTTCTATATTACTGCCTGATTTATTTTAGTTACTTTTCTTTCACTTATCCATTAAGCTCAGTTCTGGTTGCAAAACAGGATGAGTAGTGGCAATTTGAACATTTTAAACTTAGCTCCATCATCATTGTAAGTAACACGTTAATTTTATTATACGCCAGCCGAGCCGAAGCAAGGCAGTTTTCTATCATAATTTAATTCACTTATTAATTCTTGAATCTATCTCAGTAGGTACTGTAGGTAGATACTTGTATATGTTAAATTGTGAACATGTTCATGCAAAACATTCAGAACATAGGTAGTGCGTGCGTGAATCACAGAAACAGTCCTCGGAGGCGCCTGAGAGCCGGTTATGACTGAGAGCGAGTTATGATAGCTTCAGGACATCCGTAACGCAGCGAGTCTCCGGTAGGTACAATTGGTATTACCATAGATTAATGTTGTTCTTTATGTAAATTGTGGATTTTTATTATAAATGATTTTATATTTAGGGTTTATTAATTATCGTGTTTAGTATTTCTAAGTAGCCGCTGATGACTACCTACCACTTTTAAAATACAAATTTCTACTTCTACGAATAATAGAAAAAAATATACTTTTGCTTGCTACAATAGTCCAGCACATTATTCTATTAAACAAGTAAAATTTCAATGAGTACCTAATATATGTGTAAGTAGATATAAATACCTGAATATATTTGAAAGTTATCTAGGCATATCTAACGACATTTGTCTTCTATTTAACTTAACAAGACTAATTACGTCGATTTATGAAGTTAATTTGCGCAATATACAAGCGTTCATAAAATTAATTCGTAACAATAAAATGATTGCCATAATGCAAAGTTTTATTATATTTTAATGAACGTGTATCATAGGTGTTCTCCACATATTACGGGTGAATGGAGCTGGCGTGGCGACCCTACGGTCGAGGTGTCGCGCAGCGTGCGATAAAGCAGCGCCGCGGGGCCCCGGACCTCCAGCACGGCCTGACTGCTGGGTATCGTTAAATGGATGCGCCGTTGGCATAGTAACACATTTGGTTAACAAAAAAATAACCGAAAAATACATAAATATGGAGCATATTTTTATATCCTTCTAATATTTTTTCGTTTATTTTCACCTTCGTTAAAATGAAAAAAAATTAAATTGGCCACAGTTGGCAGAGTAATCATTATAGTGCATACGCAAAAAAATATACAGGTGCATATACTTACTTACAGAATTGATAACCTCCTCCTTTCGAAGTCGGTTAAAAATTTGTGGTAAACGCGAGGCTAAGCAATTACCAACGCAAGTGATAACTAGTAACGTCGTTATACCATTAAATACCCGACTGCTCAAAAATAAATATTTGTTTTTTTTTTAAATACTTGTACATGGTACTTTTATACTTTTACTATGTATTTATTATTTCCTTTTGATGCAGTCATTATAGATCAGGCCATAATATTTTTAGACTACATTGTTTAGAATATTTTGATTCTATTAAATATTATAAACTCGATTTAAATCAAGAGGATTAATAAAATACTTCAAAATCATACTCCTTATTAATTTCAAGTTGCTGCTGAAAATACAAGAATATTTTATGTAATAGCTGTTTTAGTAAGAATATGTTGAGCTATACGAAAATACTCGTATTATGTAGGTTTAAATGTATTGCTATAAATCAAGCTAGCAAGTTGTTATGGATATACAATGCTGTAAGGAGTTAACTGGAAGAATAGGCTAAAGTTTCCAATTTTTCGTAAGTAATAAATATTTTTATTACCTACTTTTAACAGAGAGTAGTAGATTTTACTTGCAACACCTCCTATTACGCTGTCAGCAACCTTTTACACTTAGTTTTGTTTTCGACCGCACATTTTTTGTTACGTCTATTCGGACACGAAAATTTTTAAAGAATGCACAAAAGATTGTCCGATTACAATAGATGAAATTTGTATTTAATTTTCTATAAGGATATCCTTCTTTCAATAAATGTGAATATTAATTATAGAAAATTCACCTGTATTTCCTTCTAACGCATCTGGCAACCCTAACAGTTATACGAAAAGTTTTGGATTT
>DWLI01000133.1:0-28477 GCA_018249915.1 Cecropterus dorantes dorantes
GTGCTTGTAACTCTAAACTTTTGTTCTACTATTTTGTGTTTAAAGATGCATATTTCGTGGGTATTTTATGGACAACAGAAATAGGAGTGCTATTTGAGCCTTATAAAGCCGCTTACTTCAATCTACATGCTTTTTTACTACAGTTAATTTTCTAGACTGAGAAAAGCCATCATAGCGTGTTATCTCTGCTGATCGATGTTACATGACGAACCAATATAGAACAAGCAAGAATATTTTTGCACTAACAATATACTTAAGTTTCTGCTCGTCCATCATAATTATTATATTTTAAATATAATTTCGTAAATATTTAAAAACACGTCTAAATTCTCTCAATACTTGCGTGTTGACATAGCTTCGACCATCCGAATTCAGCGCTGTTCCGCCGCGTACGACGCTGAACGACAAACAGCGCTGAACGTTATCTACAGTACTCGCGTGATACAACACACTTGTCATCATTTTACATTCGTTTGTCGCGAAAGCAGAATGGACGCAGAAAGCTGAACGTATTCGTACGTGTCTCCATACAAAATCTTTCTTTTCTATGCACATAAGCTGAATAAATGTGCGTAAGCCCTAATTCTCCGTCAGTTAAGCAAACGCGACCACAGTTTGATAACAAATTTGTCAAATTAGTTTTATTAATTCAGAAATTTCGTCGCACCAACTTTTCCAATAACAATAAAGCTGTGGGACACCGCTTAAAATGTTCCATAAATTTAACGGGAGTTGCTATCAATTTACCATCATTAAACCGGAGCCGTTAACCTCTTGTCCTATTACCAGCGATGGGAGGGCGAGACCCCACCCGTAGTGGGGTAGCGGGTTTTTGCTATAATTACATTTTCCTGCACATTTATTTTATTTTATTTTATTTATTCACAAAATCCACAGCTTATTACAATCAATTTACGCTCTAAACTTATAATACAGGTCTTAAAGCCAATTACGGTTTTATAATATGATTATTAAGCTGAAGAAAACGTCACTAAATATTCACAATATCACATAAAAATAGAAGTAGTAAATTTAATAGTAATTAGTAAACAGCGCTTGAGTTTTGTTTAAATTCGGAAGAGTGTGTGTGAAATATATATAAAGTTCCTTACAGATATCCATGGACGATAGTAACCTATTATCATCAGGTGGACTGCAGATATTTTTGCCACTTCAATGTGCTAAAAACAACAAATAATAATAACACTTTTTTAAGTTTTTAAATATTCTTTAATAAAACTTATAAGTATATCAATCCGCTAACCATATATTATCATGAATCAAACAGTTTTGTTTCATACTTACAAGCATGACATATTTGACACTCAAATTTTATAATAATACTCATAAACATTGGTATTCAAACACCATATTTAAAGCCAAACATCACTCAAATACCATTCATGTCTTTAAATAATATAATTAATCAAAATGCATAATTACGATGTCTTTTCTTGAAAAGAAAGCTGGTCTCATTCTGACAGCGCATACTTTCGAAATCCGGCATCACACTATTACGATAATTACTATTGTTTAAACACTAAATTATTATCTATAAACTGATGTATCACACTGACTAACCAAAACTGGTATTGCAGAGGAAGTAATCAAATAGACATGCAATAATAGTTTTTCATACGAGTCCCTGAAAGTGAGCTATCGTGTGAGATCTTTGGTAGTGGCGCCAAAGCATTAATTATTAGAAATATTTATTATCTTTTTTTTCTTCAACAGACTTATAAGTGAGATTTCGGAGACTCACGGATCTAAGTTTGTTTCAAGAAAGATAAACACTTTTTCTAAAAATGAATGGTTATTCCACTAGATCACTGCATCACGCGCAAACAGCTGGGTCAATTTCGATTTTTCGAATTTTTTCGATTCGATTTTTTCGATTTTTCGAATGTTCGAATCTCTTTTTGGTGTGTTTGTTATTGTCACGAGAAGGTTCTTAGATAAGAGAGAAAATTAAATATAAAAGAGTAAACTCGAAATAAAAGAGAGAATTCAACATAAGACAGAAAATCTATACTAATCTATACTAATATTGTGAAGCAGTAGAGTTTGTTTGGTTCCACGGGCTAATTTCAGGAACTACTGGTTCAATTTAAAAAAATATTTTTGTATTGAATAGTCCATTTATTGCGGAAGATTACAAAACATCATTATAAGAGAGAAAATTCATGCAAATGTTTTAAAAAGAATAAAGTTGTCCCTATAAATCGGTACTAACCACTCACTGCTTTGAACCAGTTCTTTCCGAAATTTGTGTCCTCCATCTTTCCGGACAAAACGTATTGCGCAACACTGCGGCATCCTTGATATATTAATCAATATTTAATTGCAAACTTTGCTTTAACACGTCGTAATTACAAACTTTTACAGCTTTTACTTGGGACTTTAAGTTCCCGTGGCGCCATCTGGCGCCAATCGGCAGCACTAATTTGGTGATTATGATTTTGATGCTGATTCGGTAATCACTCACATAATGTCTTGAAATCATTATAAGAATTCTCATATATTTACGCTTTTTTACGCTTTCTACACTCATAGCCCCGCACCAGGATATTTCCTGTGTCGCGGGTGCCATGGACACACAAAGACGAATATACAAACACCCAAACCCAGAACATGAATCTAAATTCATCATTCAAATATCTGTCTGGCCGGGTCTCGAACCGAGAACCCAATGCGCGTCAGACCGGTATGGTAACCGCTCCGCCACGCGGTCGTCAAAATTATAAGTTCGACTCTACAAATTTTATTATTTTCTTCTCAGCATTAAGTTAAAGCTTGTTTTTAAAAATATATTTTTATATTCATTGATTTATTTGTACGAATTGAATCATGATTAATTTTTACATAATATTTTTAGGTATCAGTGTCTAAAAGGGTATAAAAACCCTATTACTAGGACTCCGCTGTTTGTCTGTCCGTATGTCGGTCACCGGGCTGTATGAACTCATCTCATGAACGGTGATTGCAAGACAGTTAAAATTTTTATAGATGATGTATTTCTGTAACAACCTATATGTATTATTACAACCTATACTAAATACAGAAGAAGATAAATATTTAAGAGGGGTTCCCATACAAACAATGTGACTTTTTTTGCCGCCGAATCGTAGTACTGTGGTTTGAAACGGTACTGAGATCAAATCTACTAAAAATCAAGGTATACAAGAGTAAAAGCAAAAGATAATATTCCTAATAAACATCTATGAACAATCTGACTAAGACATAAACGCGAAAGTTTGTAAGGATGTATGTGTGTTAGTTACTCTTTCAGGCGAAAACTACTGGTCGGATTTTGCTGAAATTTGGCACACAGTTTATAACCTAGATAAACACAAAATACTCATTACACTGGCAGACGTGAGTGAAACGGGCGAAGCCGCAGGAATTACCTAATGAATAATAATTACATAAGATATTTTACTGGCTGTGACAATTCTCATGTACACTCCTGGGCATGAGTCTCTCCTCTCAACAGCAGGAGGTTTAGAGCACGCCATCATATCTCTGACGGTAGAGGCAATAAATAGCCTGGCCGACAAAGCTTGGTCTGTGCGCCAGTAGGCCATCCATCCAATTTCACCCTAACTGCGACGTTGCTTAACTTTCTAGATCAGTTAGACCTACCTAAGCCGTCTATTAGTGTCTGTAATAATTTAAAATCTATTATTTACATTGATTGGCAACCCAAGGTGAACAAAGTATATTTACAGTTGCTTGTTGACAATTTGTTCGCTTAAGGAGGCAGTCTCAACGTATTGTGCATTGATGGCGCATCCCGGCCATTGTCAACACGAGTTGTAAAGAAAACTAATAGTTCCTTCCCGTTACGACTGTTTTACCGTTTTTACGGGGTTGCAGGGGTATGGAACCTTCTCGCTTTCTTTCTTAGCTTAGCTTTCTTTGAATATAAAAAAACAATATAAGTTATTGGAATCTGGTACTATACTTAAGAAACTCTTGTAGTAGATATTGACACCAGCACAAAGGGACTTGGAATTAAGTTTACAAATTGTAAGAACTTCTACGACTAGTTAGCTTCTTTAGTAGTAATTTATAGGTACATTGTTATCAAACTTTATTATCATAACTCTGTTAAACTTAATTTGCGAATACCTTTAAAATATTCCAATCTTAGTTGGTACAAAATTATTTTGCAAGACGAAAAATAGAAAAAAATATACCGGCATATAGTTCCATGAAATAGAAAATGTTGGCAGCCTCTGAAACCGCCGGAGGCGTGCGGGGTTCTTCGTCTCACTATTGATATCAATACGGGGGAGGACTTTAATATTAGAGTTATTTATTGAAAATCGTTTCTTTGCCCTTTCCTAATAAAATAGATATTATTTTAGTCTTCACATGTGTATTTCTTGCGAATTACTAGACATAAATTACACAATTCTGATTCTGTTCGAATTGTGACTTCGGAATGTATTGAACTAATTTTGATGTTCTACCTTTATCTTTAGACGACCAGCGTGGCGGAGCGGTCACCATACCGGTCTGATGCGCTGTGGGTTAGGATTCGATCCCCGGACAAACAGAAATCTGAATGATGAATTTAGATTTCTGTGTTGGGGCTGGGTGTTTGTGTATTCGTCTTTACATGTCCATGGCACCCGCGACATAGGAGAAAATCCTACTGCGGGCCTATGAGTGTAGAAAGGGTGAAAGGCGTGTATCTTAACTTTAAAATTGAGGTTTAATTTACAATAAAGTTTTAATTTAGCAACATTACTATTTTAATATATTTAATTAATAACCTGATTTATATAACTTAAAATCAAGCAAATGCAGACGAAATAATGTATTGTAGACATTCAATGGGGACGCGTTCCATTTTTAATGCATACATAATTCTGAAACTGTTACAAAACACATTTTTTGTTATCGAAACATCATTGGAGTACTTATTAGTATTGGCATAACATTATGCAGGGAGCGAAGAGACAGCGAGCAGACGTTCAGAGCAGTGACAATGCAAGCGAGGGGACCGTGTTTGCTCGCCGCGGAATGAATAAAGATATTCCCGTTATTTGTAGTACAGATGTCATGTAATTTCATTGTGTCGCGAAATATTTAGTGTAAACAAACAGGGAGAATCCGCCGGGAACGCGATAACATCTCATAGCTCAAATTGAGTTCGCGTATCGCCCGCTAATAAAGCATTTTAATAGCAAAAAATGTTATAGTTGCAGGATTTACACTTTTTTCACACAAAAGAGATTAGTAGCTTTTACCATACACGCATTGATGATAAATTTGCGGTGGGAAATTGGCTTTTATAACGGTAAAAAACGTTCAAATAATCGATGTCACATTATAATATTATTGTCAATGCAAATACTTTAAACTTTTGTCAATTCAGGTAATATTGCTCATAATCAATGAATCGATTACAAAATTTTGAGAATACTTGCAATGTTCGTTATTGAGCCTCTTTTTTTTAAATACAGAATCTAAGTGTTTGATCAGTATGCTAATATATGGCATAAGCATTTATCATAACACTATCTAGATACTGTGTTAAAAACTAGTTAAAATTGACAAATAATAAACATTTTGTAGTAAAAGCGCAAAAACCGAAAACATCAATAGTTTTAGTTTAATTGATAGACCGCCGGTACAAAGCACCGTTAAGTGAATATTGAAACGTCGATATTCCGTTAATATAATCACGCCAGTCATAGGGAATTGGGACAAGCCCAACAAACATGAGCCCTCCATTAAATGATAATCCCTCCAATTTATCGGCGGAGCAAAAAATATACGGCATTGTGTCGTGAGTTGTCGAACATGAAAATTATTTTATATAAACACATTGAATATTCCCGGGTCGCGACCTCCCCGCTCCGCCAGATTATTCCCGATCTTCCCCACTCGTCATCGGCTGACATATTTTTTAAAATGGGGCGACGGATAATGGAATAATAATAAACTGGAATTTACTTTTTGGTCATCACACTGAATCGAACACAGAAAGGGGTGTGAACACGTCGGTCGTTGTTAGACGTTTTTCATTGTCAATCAGCGGACCAATACTGTGTAATCAACGTGGATAAAATGAAATGGAGTCCAGACTCTGAGCTGTTTATCGCATGTTTGACAGCAATAACAGGGTTCGCCACGCATTAAAGCCACCATATGTCGGTCATATCAAATTTATTTCTATTATTTTATTGGTTTGGCGGCCGATGATTGCCTTCATTACCTTTATTGAATGTCACAAGGAGAATTCAAATTTATGGTCACCGATAGCTTGATGACCATAACAAAGTGAATAAAGCAATAAAGGTAATAAATTGGTTGCATGCTATCGTCCGGTGTCCACCATTATTAATTCTAGTTGTGCGTTGAGCACCATCGAGCAGGTCGTATTACCACAACCTCGATAAATTCCTTATAGTCTGAATATGGTCGCAATTTACATGTGAAGAATTCATGTTCTTTTAATATGGGAGATGAGTAACAGTATTAGGACGTTCACAATGGGTGGATCGGAATGGGCTTAAAATCATCCATTTAAATAACGTTTTTAAATAAATACTGCGTAGATAATAGGAACAATGCAATATTTTGTCAACTGCCGAGTCCGGGCCGCGGAGAGTGCACCACTGCGTGAAGCGGAAAATCCTCGGGACATTCGAGGACATTTTTTGTGGGTTAATATCCGCACGACATTGTCAACCGGCTATTTAATACATCAAGTAACACAATACTTTAAATACGACTAGATTTGTGCAAAATTTCAAATTGTTACGCACAGTGATTCTCTGTGAGTCTATGGGATTAATACATCTCTTGCATGATATTTAATCTGTCTCCGTTTTGGAATTTATCGATAACAAAACAACTGAATTAAATTTGACAGTTTTTTTTATACAATAGGGAACGGTATGTTTGCTATAATTTTATTATATATTCAAAAATAAAAAAAAAACACACACCTTTTTTAAATTTACATAATTTAACCTTTTTTGAACATCCTTTCATATTTTATAAACTCATAAACTATTTTTTAAACGTTTTTGTTTAATCGTCTTTCTACATTTATTTCTATCTTATGACAATGTACGTAACCTCAGTTAAACCATACATTCAATGCATATTCATGTAATCCACACAAATATACCTTATAATAATTTCCGTCATCTTTATAATAAAAAATATGTCCGTGTGTGAAGTTCGCCCTCCCTCGCATTTACCCGCCATAGGTATTCAATGGTTTCTGAGGCAGCCGTAATTCTCCATTGAGACGCAATAAAACAAGATATGACAAAAATATCCGATTTCATAAAGCTTTGGTTTCGTGACATATAATATTAAATTTAGGGGACATTATTATGGTTTTTGTTCCTTTTTCTTTCCTTGTCTTTTAACCAACTGAACACACTAGGTGATCTTTTTAAAATTTATTTCAGAAAAAAATATAGCTACAAGATGATAGGGGACTTTTTAAGCTTATTACTTTGCTCGTTTAATGACCGTAATATCGCAGCTATTACGAAATTTTTATGTAAAAATAAATAATTTTATTGGTTTTTATAATTATTGAAATTTATGCACTAAATCGTTAAAGGCTTAATTATCATTAGGTAACATCATGCAGCAGAATATAGAAAATAGATAAATTTAAATTTATTGCTATTTATTTTTTAATTATAACGTTGTCTACTATAATCAGTTGTTACCCAAGTGATGGCATTGAAATATACAACGTATATCAAGTAAACAATTAATAAAGCTTTAAAGTACATAAAAGTGCTTAGTTATTAGTTATTGACGATCAAATTTGAGGTGCAAACAATATTTTATTGGTAAAAGTTCATAAGAATCACATAGTGTGGGATCATATTTTTGTATTACTAGTTTGACAAGAGAAATTATTGATAAAGACCTTGCTTTCAATGAGGAGGAAATAACTCGACAATTAAGTATGAAGTATTAGTGGGTTCGGATAATGGCGACATTTTTTTTGTGAAGCATTCAGGTAGATGCTTAAACAAAACGCTTTATGTTCGTAAATTTTATATTTGTAAATAGTACATGTTTAAAGGGACATAAAATGTATGAAATACATCCTTACTCCTTGAAATTTTATAGCATGTCTACATGCACTGCACTTAATTACTTTGTGTACTGTAGGTTGTTGTCATTAATTAAATTTACCTGCTATACATTATATTATAGTTGCTATTTGGGGTCGGTAAATTTATTTTACCTATAATAATATTGTTATCGCTTTTTGTTACACATAGTAGAATAATTTTGCTTGTGATTATAATAAATTATTACTTGTAGCTTGTAGATTAGGTATGCGATGTATTGTCTTTAATGGAAAAATCCAATATGTTTATCACTATCATAGGTTATTAGCTACTTTTACTTTATATTTAAATGTACAACTTGTAGTGTTAATTATGAGACACTTATTTATTATTTTGATATGGTTTATTAGAATAGTTACATCAAATGTTTGTTTTAAAAGAGTAAGGAATTATTTAGAATACTTATTTGGACAGGTTGGTTCTCCTTACTTGGTTCTATTGAATCCATGGTGTGGGGAATATGGCGACTGCAGTCCATCTAATCAACACTCTGTTCTATTTATGATACTTAGTAAATACCATATTTTTTTCAATTGATTCATAAGTTACTTTTAAACAACCCTGTGTAACGTCTCTCAAACTGGTTACTAATTTTTTATTAAGTTTCTGTCTTTTATGAATGTTTCGTCAAAATCTGTTAAAAGCTATCCAAAACAAAAGCTTAAAACGCGAAAAAGTGAACGTAACCATAGAAATTAACAGTTATTTTTAGAAATTAACCGGTAACAAATAGTTTACTTATACTATAAGTACTTATTTGTTCACGAATAGATAAGAGTAGGTAATAATCGATTTCTGTAACGTATATCAAATTAATGGTTTGCGCAACGTCAGAGCGAGGTGCAGCAGTGGCTTGTTAGTTGGCTTACAAGTTATAACGCGGTTGTAAACACGCGTGACGGCGTGATATCACGTCATCGCGCACGCGAGCCCGCGATGACTCCCTCCGTCCTCCGTCCGTCCCTGCGACAATAAATCTGCCATCCCACTCAGTAACTTGCAACTTTAAATATCCTTGATTGAACACGCGTGTTTTAATTTTTCGTTAAGTGTTAAAGAATCATTTGATTACTAGATTGTATTTTAACTGTTTGTTCCGCCTCAAAAATGAATATTATTTAATATTTGACTATTCATTGTATAGTTACAATGAATTGACTATATGCTTTTCTATCATATTCGTATGATATCGTATCTTAGCGAGACAAAAAAATATATAGATGAGTTAAAAATAAAAGTAGTAATAAATACCTATTTAATACTCCTAATTCAAAAAAGACATTTTAAGTTTTTTTTTTCTTCAGTATATAAAGACATAGAAAACTGTATATACGTATTGTGTATTCCTTGGTATGTCTTGTAAAGGTACTTAATAATTTTAACTTGAAAAAAAATGTTACTAACAAAATTGGCGTCAACGCGCGATTATTCACACACCTTTATTGAATGTCGTAGAGTTGCTAACGCAAAAGGATATTACGTATAAGAATAAAAGAAAATAGATACCCATACAGTTCGATATTTTATTGTGTAGTGCTATCAATCTACTAGTGCATGCATTAACACCTCATACAGAAGTCAATATTTATGTCTCCTCAGAGTTGCGTGCAGAGGCTGCGTGCGGCGGGCACATTCGCGTCCGTGCCACATCGCCACCCTAATTAATATAAGATCTCAATTAAATTGCGACACATAACGAGGAGCGGAATTTTTGTACGCACACATACAATATATAAATTGCACCCGACAACTCAGAATGTGTTCGACTAGCTGACAAATGTAAGACGAAAAAAACTTAGCACGAAAGCTGTAAGCGCTTATTAGCGTCAAATGAAATTTTCAATTTTTTTGCATATTTTTACGTCTACATTTTCATGTAGATATTTCATACAAGTTGATAATGAAATGTCATTGTGTGTAATTATAGCCTGTTTCTAGCTACCTGTTCTTTGTGTAACATGAATTATTATTTACCTACTAAGTAGTATGTAAAAATAAAACTAGTTTTAATGTTTATATCGTTACACTCCGTGCATTATAAATAGTTATTATCAGCGCAAATAGATACGGTTTTTTTAAGATTTTACTTATGACCAAAAATGTCTTTATTATCAGTTTCCACATTCTATAAATAAATGACAGATAATAATAAATAATGAACTCATTTCATGAAATAATTTCCAAAGAACCATGAAAAAACTTTTTGTTATACCTACTTATGTGTATATAGTTTTATAAATGTATTATGTGAATCGTACACAAATTATGTAAAAAGCATCGTACCGATATATCTGTTAAGTTCGATAAAAAAAATAAAAACGCATTAATTTTCAAGTCCGCTTAATTGACAACGGTTTATTATGACTAAACAAATAAAGTATTCAGAGTTGGGATAATAAATGGCCACTTTTCCCTTTAATGGGCCTAAAGTTACTATATTCGGGATGTAAGGTCTTGACCAAGTTTTGAATCGTAATATTTTGGGTTCAGATTACCGGCACCGATAACGTGTCATCTCACCTCCTGCCAGGACCGGATTTAACGTTACTTGAATTGTATTTTATTTAAGGAATATATTTAAATTTAACATTAAAATTTTAAGTTAAATATTCATTTTAAAATACTTATTTTTTATAAGCGTAGTGTAGGTAATAGGCGTAATATTAGCAGCACCAAGTTCCAGACAGACTTAACGGGCGCTACAAAATGATTTGTACAGGGAGTCATCGCTTAGAGTCCTTCGAAACAACTCTTCAAATAAAATGCAATTAGTCACTTGTCGGCCTGACCGTATTCAGTTTTGTTTAATCTGTAAGCATTTTGGATTTACAAATGCAACTGACCTACAAACGTTCTGAAACAAATATCAATTTCTTGAACTTAATTTATTTTTATTTTGCATATTGTAAATTTATGGCTAACATGGTCTTGTGTGATATTTGAGGATTTTATGCGGTCATTATAAATAAGGTGGAAATTAGTCAGCCAAATTCGTACCTGTGGCGACCATGGTAAGGCCACACGCGGGCAGGCCAGAGGGGCAGGCAGGCAGGGGAGGCGGTTTCATTCATGTTGTTAGATCCGACCGCTCATAACTTAACTTCTAATTTATTCCTTTCCACTCCCAATCCAGTTTCGGTGCAGCGTGCAGCCTTCGTAACACCTTGAATATCCGTAATTATGCATAATTTAGAGGAATACTTAAATTTATCTCTATTAACCGCCTCCGACAGAAACTAGAAATGTAATGGGTTATACAAAATGGATTTACTCCAGATTTATTCAACGCTTTTTGGTAGACGCTGTTCGTTTTAATTGTATATGTATTTAATTACAATTGCTTTCTTATACGAAGAAGATATCGAACACTAAAAGGTAATTATTATTTTTAGAAGGAGGACAACGTTTTGATCTTATTCCCACAAAATCTTTTGGTCAGCTGAAGTAGATTTTACTATGTAAGATTTTATTATCTGGAGATTGACCGATAATCTCCACGATAAGCATCATCGAATACAACTATGAAACATTTTTATGTGATATAAATTATTCCATTTATGTGCAATAAAATAGAAATAGTTTATATGTATTGTATATATTGTATATATAATATTATTTACAAAAAAGCTAAAAAATGGTCACACAGGTCGTTCCATTCATGCAGGATAGTAAAATGGTTAAGAGTGCATCTTAACTATAATGTGACAATGAAACGCCTACAGATTCTTAAAATATCGAATTTCATTCCAATCATCAATCGAGTGTAGAGGCCTCAACGCTGAATCAAAGTTTTTTCCTCCAATATTTATGTTTGTCTTTAATTTTTACTCCTTCACCGGTGTCCATTTAATATTGGACACGGGCCGTGTTAACGACCACTATATAAAATAAAATAAAATTTTATTTCAACGCGCTGCTTTTTTGTATTCAACACGTCGTTGGTTTTACTTTTTATTAATCACGCTTTTGAAACAAAATATTACTCTCTCATTATAAATGATATGCTTAGTTTACATTATAATGATATTGAGTGATGTTATGGATAAGCTACTTTTGTAAGATGGTTAATTATGTGATTAATTTATGTATTTGTATCAGTTTTGATAAACCATTGATGTTAATTCGGCTTTCTGGCCTATAGATCCGATTTAGTCTGTTATTTGCAATATTTTTTAAGGTTTCCTTTGTTAATGGAGGTGAATTTTAATAAGTGAAATGTTTTTTTGTAAATAACTTTAGCGATAGGCAAACGGGCTTCACGTGACAAACGATAATACAAATAATATAATTGTAATGACACTTACCTCTTTTCTCTGTGTTTATGATTGTTGCTTTTGCTTGGTGTACATTATGTTAGTGATCATGAATAAATAAATAAATAAACAAAATTAACTGTGGAAGACCACCACGAGTCCAGTTAATATGGGCGATAAATTATGTATGTAAATCTATATTTTTTAATAGTGCAAGTACCTACTATCCAACGAAGGTTTCAGGATTAGAAGGCGTCGTTTAGACTGCTCTCCTTACAAAATAACAGGCTGATGATATTTTCTTGAAAATTCGCTTATAGATACGCGTAGAGCGCATAACAAATTGGTAGATACCCGTAGAAACATAAAATATATTTATCTGCTATCATGACTCTATAGCTTGTTTATAATATTGAAGTAGCAAACGAACATGCATTAATAGTACGTGGCAACTGCCACTCATGGACATCTACAATCAACCCCAGATAAGATTAGAGTATAACCTGAGGTTATTCATAGATGTGTTGAATTCCTTAGGGACTAAGTTGAAATCCCTCGTATAAATGTGTCTTTCTTACCGTCCTTTTAGACTACACCATAACAGCACCAGCTGCTGTTTTTAGCCAGTAATAGGTGTAGCGGTAGTGCCTCTGGAGTTAAATCATGATTGGTTCTATCAGCTTTAAGCCAGCTAATATAGTATAATAATTCTTTCTAGTTAGGTGGGCTATTTTACTATAATTTTATAACACGGTAGGATACCCTATACAGTGTAGTATTTAGATTGCACAGATAACAATAAACACACCTGTCGTCATGTCTCTATAGTAGTTAGTAAAATTACCTAAGTAACAGTTTGCTGGGTTTGCAGGATGTAGGATTTTGATCTAAAATATCTACTAATTAATTTGACACGTTATTTAAAAACTAAGTTTAAAAAAAAATAAATACAAAAACGATATGAGAGCACTATGAAACAGTGATACAAAATGAAGCAGCGACAAAGGTCGAAAAGATTTGCGCGCGGTATCTCTGGGGAGCAGGCATTCATGTAGGCCGAGATAGGCCGCCGCGCCGCGACCGCCATCGCGCCGCCCCGACATCTACACACATTAAATATATCCATTTAATGATTACAATTTCTCGTTATAATTTATTTAGGACGAAGCATAACAAGTTTTCGAATCCAATATGTCGCCCATAAAGATGCTGCTCGAGGGTTGGACTCCGGAGCCGTTAATTCGATAACGAGCTTTTGTCCCGATCCGACCCGGCGACCGAATCGCTCCTCCATTCAGAGGCATAAGAATTAAAACTGGTCGCAACATCACAGTCTACACTGATCTTTTAGAAACCGCTCAAATCGGCCTCGCGAGAAGCTAAAGGGTTTCACGGACGCGTTCCAAACAAAAATGAAATATTTCTTCCACAGAATAAATTAAAGTCTATAATCCAATTCCGAGTGAGTCAATGCGAGAGCTCATCTTATTGGGCCCTTAGAGGGGAACGGATAGATCGAGATCGGCCGGAGAGTGTGAATGAGAGCATTACGACGACGGAGGGAAGCGGCGGGCGCGGAGAGTGGAGTCTGTTGCCGTTGTTGGATAATTCTTTATTCTTTATGAATATGTGAGCTCGTTATCTCTGGGCTGACGTGGCTCGAGACATTCGCGCGTGTGGCGGTGTGCGTGAGCAGCACACACCGCCGCGTCGTGTCGCTGCAGTCCGCACTCGCTCTAGTGACGGCACTAAATAATACATAGGAATCGACAGGCTCGTCTGCAAAGAGCGGCGGGTACACGACCGGATCAACATACGGCATCGACGGCAGATTGAACGATAGTTCCCGAGGAACTGGTTATCGTTATGGGGCGACTGGCGGATGAAATTTATTGGCAGCGCGTTGGAGAAATGTAGCGAGCGGAAGGGGCTTGCGATTTTAATTAGGTAATGAATGTCGATGTCGATCTGCATATCGGTTTAACAGCTAGATTTATCAGTTCGTTCGTGGTCTGCGTTGAAAAGTTTACTAAATTTCTAAACTAACAAATTTATGTAATCGATGTTAAACTTCTTTCAAAGTTTGTGAAATACCAAACCAGAACTAAAACTATCTCACTTATATTCACTACTAACGAACAAAATCTGTAAACACTGATTTAAGATAAGACAGTTCAGCGCAACGTTCACCTCAATGTTTTTTTCAATTTGTTACTCGCTGCTTAATTTATAAAAATAATATGAGAGTGATGCTTTAGACGGTCCATTTCTCTTCACAATTGACGTTTTTCAGAAGCGGTTGGTTTTTAACGTTTTAATTAGGGGCGCACATTACGGCACGCCATCACGTTCGCCCCTCGCTCCGCGGCTCACATTTTTGTATATTTCCGTCTATTTGGGGAAATTTTTATTTTTCGACAAATGTGTGCTATTTTTGAGTCGCGTGCAGCCGGCTCCGTCTCGATGCTAAATCTCTGTGGGAAACCCGTCTTACCACGGATTGTGCGTTTACTCTATTTGTGTTATTTGATTGCTATAAAAATGTTTTTTCTTTGCGATTTTATTACCACCGCGTACTATTATTTAAATGCCAGGGAACGCACATTTCATTTGCGTGAATTGTTGTAATTTATCTGTTTTAACAAATCTAGATAAAATAGCAATTTCAATATACTGCTAATAATATATTACATTACATTAAAGACATACACACGGACATACACGCAGGAATACTTATAATACGATTAATAATATTCGAACTCTTTTTAAATTGTTTTTATTCTTAACCGATTTCGAAAAAGGAGGTGATTCTATATTCAACTGTATGTATTTCGTAGTCAAGTAAATCGTTTAAATGGAAGTTAACAATATAACAAATATAATTTCAATAAGTTACGCTACAATTTAAAATGATATACTGACTACTGTTTTGCCTTAGTGTTTTAAAACGTAATTTGTATGTCATTGACAAAAGGAAACGAATAGTTTGATAGATAGTGTCGACGAGTGACGCCTTCCTTCTGGTTCGTAAAAAACGTCACGATCTTTCAATAGCCAACCTGTCAGTGGATGGCGCAGAAAAAGTATATTTGTTTATCATAAGCGACAAATTATTACAAATCTTAGACGCAACTTTAAAAAATAGTTTTACGACACCTATTTGTTAAGGTTAGGTATGGTTTTCTTAAAAAAATATTGAACCTAAATATACAAATAAATTTTACTTACTAAAATGACGAATATAATAAATTTATTTGTGTATTGAAACCATATTACTAAGTATTAAGATGTGTAGTTTATACTTGCATAAGTAAATAGTTCCCTTATAGAGTGGCCATGACGCCGCCAAGATATGCCGGACCGTCATTTCACGTTGTTCGCTATCTTTATAAGAGATGACGTAAATGACGCTGTCTCCAACAGTCACAATGTTTTGCATTGTTTATTCTTTACCACTATTAGAATAAGCTCATCGTATATTTAGATATTCTATAAAATAGGAAGGTAGACGAAATCGTACCGTGTTTACCGCGTAACGTCACGTTACGTCATTTTCCGTTGCTATTGATGACGTCAGGTGTCATTGACACTTAGATCTACCTTGGACTACGACATCACAGTATAGTGTAAATATAAATTACTACCTTATAATTATATGCATTTATTAATGATAAATAAATTTACAATTTTTATTTCTTAATTTATTTATTAATTCTTTTTAAGAAGTGCTCCTACAAATTATTGTCAGATCTCTTTATTGATGTATAGGTACCTACGATATATTCAATTTATACCTACTTGTAGCAAATAAAAAACGTGTCGATGACGTTTACAAGCGGCCGTGACGCAATCCAGATGCTTATAGTCACGTCACTTATGGTCATTGGAGGTGATGTACAATGCCACTGTTGATCCCAAAATTTCTTTCTTTCATCTTAACTTTAGCTGTTTCATCACACATCTAATAAAGTGATCGACAATAAAATAGATGAATAATTTTGACAAGGATTCAAGCTATATAAGAATAGCAAAGATAACACATTAAGAAATAGGAGAGCAGCTTCGCTGCGTGTCAACTATGTCGCGCGGCGTCACGTCACGTCATTTGTCGTCGTTAGCGATGACGCACGGCGCCGCTGACCCCGGCTCTCACCCGCGCCATCACTCTTCTATCACTCGGCGATCATGACACGCATTCTAATATTGTTAACATCACCATATGAAAATATTCGTAAACTACTAACATTGTTAAAAATATAAGAACTAAAAACCCGACTGCTTAAAACGAATATTGTTATGATATATTTAATATGACGCTATGATGACTTTTTATCAAAATCTCAAACAAAAGTATTAACATATGTATATTCTTAGAATGGTCTATTTAGTGGCTTTCATTTGATACTCATAGCGTCGTGATAAAAAAAAGTCGTTCCTTCGCTCCCTTTATCCTCTTTTTTAAGGCGCCATTTTTTTTAATTATATAGCCTATATCAGTCTTCAAATAGAGACAGATGATTCTAATGATTTGCCATACATCACAATCCTTCAAGCCATTTGGGGTGTAGCGCACGCCAAAGAAATGGACAAACATACATTTATACATACTTTCGAAAAACGTCATATGTACAAACCTACTTACCACATTATTGTCAATGCGGTTATAATAAATTGTCGTCTTGAAAATTTAGGACCATTTAAAATAAAAACAAAAATCACAGTAACATTTTGTTTTACAGCAGGTGACGAGCGAACTGAACATTATTACAAATAGCTTTCTTTTCGCAGAATAATATCTCAAGAGAAATTTTGCAAAAACTTTTTTTAACCACCCACAATGAAACGGAACGTGCACGAATGGCAAAAATCTATATTTGTGTAATGATCTTTCTTGTATTGAGGCTACGGTTACCATTCACCCAATGTTTTTCTAAGCGTGATTTATGGCGATATGCAACGAAACAATTGATCCGTTTTGAATTATGACGAGCGAGCACCGAGGTTTCACTGACTACCCTTTTAGAGCCTTGAGACAAACCCTTTGAGAAACGGGGTAATAAAATTTTATTATTATATTTGCAATACCAGAAAACGAGTTCGTGCACCCCGCCGGTCTTTACTTCCAGCACCAATTAGTCATGACTTCGATGGTTAGCAGAACCAAAGTTTTTTTAATATTTATATAGGAGCGCACAAAAAATTGTCAGTTTTAAAATGTAGATTTATGACTTGACCCATAAGTAGTAAAGTTTTTGTTTTGGTTATCTATAGATGATAATAAAATGTTAACACTGACGAAATTGTTTGCATTAATTGCTCACTTTTGGGTTTTACTGATGCTGATATTCAGTGCTGATGTTTATCTTTATTTCGTCCACTGCTGGAGATAGATATTTGAAAAAAAGAGTTAAGGCTAAAGGCCAATACACTGTCTAAACTTGGTGGACTTTATAAACGTTTGAGAAATATTACGTAGGTCTATTTTTTTAAGTTTTTAAACAATAACAAATAGTGTTACATGTATATAATTTCAAAAAAGCCATATGCCAACGACAGTGATTTGAAAACTATGAAACCAACTTATATCATATATTTTCCGAGACAAATTGGCGCTGTCACTTTATTTACCACAATGCAAATATAATATCGCGTGAACTTTACAGTAGAGCGCGCTAAGTAAAAGACTTAGACATGTTTACAAGGTTTAGTGGTTTTGGGTTGCATAGTGCATACTGCGGTGGGGAGCACAGCGCGTTACACGTCAGGCACGCGTCTTTAGACATTTGATATGACATTATACTATTTCTGTTGTGAGGCGGGATGCACCGGGATCCCGGGATGCGGCGTGATGCGCTCGGGTGCATGCAAATGGTGCGTGGAGATGTGTGACGTAGACTCGCTCGCGATGTCTGCCACCCTCGTTACGCATAGAAAAGGCGTGGAGACGATTTATACCTAATATTTTGTGTATTTGATAAGGATAATATTGTTTATATCCGTGTTTTTTAATTTTAGACAGCTAAATTTTCTGAAGACTGCGGCTGATACGTAGCTAATAAATGATTCGGTTACCAGCTTAAATGTGATGTATGTGGTATATGTGATGTGTGCTTTAATGTGGCATAACATACATGTATAACTTTAAGCATAGGTACATTAACTACATTTTATAATAATTAAATCTCAGAATATTATTATTGCAGAATTTCTCAAATTGTAAAATAATCAATTGATTTTCTATAATTTCGAAATTAAATATTTTTTATATATTATTAATGATACTTTAACTTCGAAGAGATTGTAAAAATTAACATTATAGTGACAAGAAGATATTTAACACGGATCAATAGCAACTCTAAAGATTTGCTAGTCCCGCTGCTTAGTAAAATTAAAAATTTAATTTTCTGCGTTATGCAAAGAGCTATGTTCTCCTATTATTTTCTGTTTTTCGTTTTCATGTTCCAGAGGAATAACTTTAAGACTCATTACGAGGCGCTCCAACAGCTTCTGTTGTCATTACATTGTCTCTACGGGCTGCGGTTTGTACCGACTACACAATAGAATACATAAATTGTTTCTCACTAGTTTTTGCTATACGACACTCATGTGTTTAAGTGAAAGTGATATTTTAGTAGAAACAGTCGCTTTGACAAACAACTCGTCAACTTTGTTATGCTAATGAGTTCGTTTTTATAGTTTTCTTGCAAAAGGGCTGGCAATACCTTCATATTGTTACACTTTTAGTGACGTCGTAATGCATTAGCATGTGAAACGTTCCGAGAATTTGAAATGTATTTATTTTACGACAAAAATCTCTTTATTTTTGGGCAATGTCGGAAGAATCAAAAGGTAGGTGAGTATTTATTGTTATTGTTAGATGCAATATGCAAGGGGCAAGGTCGGCGGCGGGCGGTCGGGCGCGGTAGTCTTCGCCCGTCTAATGAGCAAGCGTGTTCGCCTCAATTACACACGGCACTCTTATTCACCGGCAATTTATTTCATTTTTGCCTGTGATCGCGCCTTATTGAGAGTCTTTTTATCTTATTGCCTTCGTGGGTCTATAATACACGTTCTGTTACTTGCAAATGAGATGCCCCGCGAACGTGTTGGGTTGGCTCGGTCATGACGTAGTTAAAAATAATTAACATTTTTGTTTCGCGTATTTTTCTATTGAAGCCTGGGAACTTAGAATGTTCGCTAAAATATTGGATATTCGCGTATACGATGCATAAAGTTTTATACGCGCAATTTTAATAAATCTATAAATCAGTGACAACTTTGGATAAGATGTTGAATCAGTTCTGACGTTAATGTTCTGACGAGTTATGGCTTATTGAGGATATGAAGACATTTGCCAAGGCAATGGTGTTATGAGTAGAGGCGTCATTACAATAATAACAATTTCTGATCCGATGCCAAATGGGTGTCAGGAGCGACAAGACACGGAGTGGGCTGAAGAAAAATAAGTGTATTCAAAACATTATGAAGAATATCTCAACATTTTTGCACGTTGCCTTAAATTTTAAAAATAATGAACAAATGTCATATGGTATTAAGGTCTTAGCTTTTGATTTTAGTTTTGGACTAAATTGAATATTTCTTTGAGTTATTTTTAACATAATAATACGTTAATAACGATACGTTTAAGACAAATTAGGTAGTCAAAATATTAAGTTTTGTTTTTACTTGAATAAATTCATAATTTAATACAACAAAGTTTAACTAAAAACTCGAACTAAAAATACTAAATTAAAAAGACCACACCCGATTTTATCTCTTATTATAATCGCCAATTCAATACGAAAAGATAGACATTATTTTAATTTGAAAGATAAGAGCTACAAAAAGTCCTCCTTTATTAAATGCTTAATAAGTGCAGTGTACTTGTTAATTTCATTCATTAAGACAATTACTTTTTTATGTATCAAAAGGCTACATAATTGCAAACACAGGTGCCCATACTCAATATTGAATAAGATATTTTAACTTTTAACTTAAGTTTGTGGTAAAGACTCGTAATGAACATCTTTTAATTATCATTATTTCCTAAAATGGAACCCTGAAGATGAAGCTATTTTAGTCATTGTAACGTTTTCAATCACCATTAAAAATGGTTGTCTCATAGATACTGTCTAACAACATTTGTAAAATAAGTACTAACACAGCTATTATGAAGCAAAATAATGCAACTATGGCATCAATATGCAAACTTCAAAAAAAATATCAACCTTTATTATATATTTATCGTGTAGTGTATATAGATTTTATATTACATATAGGTATGGCTCTCGTCGACGTAAAAGTAAATATCCCGTGTGACGATGTAATTTTTGCTTGTTTTTGTAACATTTTATTACATTTGGAACACAAGGGTAGAATCGTAAATTAAATGAAAGATCCATCAGTTCGGGAAGGAGTAAATCAAGGCGGACGGATTGCCCCTAATAAAAATTATAAGAGGCACAATGGCTCGAATGTGCGTCGGGACCGTCAGGAGCTGTAAACTCTTGCTATGTTTGTTTATGGTGCACTAAAATATGTTATAAACTAGATAAGTATAATCTAAATAAAGCTCGGTATAATTAGTATCATAATATTTGTGTTTGTTCTGTTCGTGCGTTGAGTATTATAATATTTTTCTTCAACGATACTGCTCTTCATTTTCATTTCATTGCCGAGTTAAAAACGTTTATTAAGTAATGCTGCGATAAAAAGTGGATCCTTAAGTTAACTGGTTTCATTGTTTCCCAAATTAAAAGTTTAATAATAATATTGGTTGAGAGGAAAGAAATAAATGTGCGGCAATATTTCTTTGTTCGCGCAGCCAATGGAGCGCGCTCGACGTTGACGTCTTGCCGAGCTTTTTGTGATGCTCTTATTATATTTTTTGGTGGCATTTTTTGGATGATCTTATTTGTTGGTTCAATACCTGGTCGTAAATCTGTTGTGGATGAGGAATACGCAGGTGTGCCAACCCTTTTACGAAGTATTTACTTATCCCACTATGTGTAAAAGCAAAATGCGAGCGCCATTTTGCGTCATATTCATATTTATATTCGCGGCTCATAACGCAAGCACGCGTTTTATACCTACGTTTTGACATTTCGAATAAAATTATGCTTTCGTTGGAAACCATCTGTTCACATGATTCGGATTTCTGTTACATTTTTAAAAAAGAAATAACCGTAATGTATGATATTTTTTTATAAAAAATAATATTCATAAAATAAAATGTCAAATTCATCTATATATTTCCACCCAATGAGTTCATTCATTATAATATGTTTCACGTATAATAAATAGATAATATATATAAATGTAGATATGTATATTAGTACCGCTACTAGTTATAGAATATTCTTAAACTTGGAATGTTTCTATAACAGTTCCAGTTTAAATTAATTTTGTATTTAGAGGATGCCCCATTTATTACATTCACAAATGTAAATGAACGCTTTCGACTTACTCGTTTACGTGAGAATATTTGTATTTATTTTATTTATGGAGAGAGGAGCGAGGGCGATGTGTTTATGTATCTTTAGATTTAAATACGAGTTTACTTGGAGTAACTCTGGAATCCATTAGTAAATATTGGTTATCTATTGTAAGTAGTATGTGGCCTTTGAACGTTTTAACAGGTTTAATTAATTGACAGGATTCCAGATTCGTAGGAATGAAATGGAAAGTGATAAAAAGCGGTTTTTGAATTAAGAATTCTCTATAGTTATTAGGTAATGTTAAGTTTATAATAATTATAATCTTATCTTTACGGAGATTTTTACTGTTTAGCTTACTTACTTGTAGATAAAAAATTAACATGAAATCGAAAATTGATTACCAATTTCTAACATTAAATATGTTCCATAGTTCAAATAAAAAATCCAAGTTAGAAGCTGGGTCCAATCTCTTGATTGAAAAATTGCTCCATATATCCAAATTGAAAGCTAGTCTCAAGGTTAAGTGAGGCCAATTCCAGTATCGAATCCTACAGTTTGTGACCTATCTCATTTTCTGCAGTTTGCTGATAGGCGAAAATTTATATGATGCTGAAAAAGTACTATCACATAAATATTTGATCTTTTGTTAAATCCGTTTAAATCTACTTATAAGTTAGGTAACTTCCTATCTGTCTATATATTGGTGTAATTTATTTTTTTATTTTTTATATAACACTTACTATTATTATTGTGTGTGGGATCGTTGGTTATGGGCATATTATTTAGATGTTGAGTGTCACCTTTGATTGTTTTACAAGAGGGGTTACATTCCTAATACCCAGACTGACGCAAAGTGCTGATCTTTGACTACTTTGGAATGTAGTTTCCCTTGTTCAGTTGTGTTTCAAAACTAAAACTATTTACGCTTTAGGAGTAATGTTCTAAGGTCATATTATGTTTGACCTAGAACTATAATTCCCGAAATTCATTTTAGGTACAAATGATCGTTCCCTTATTTCCTTATTTCCCTTCGTTTCCTTATAGTTGACGTTCTTTATCGTCTTTATTATTAGTATAGGTTGGGTAATGTTATCGTTGATATCGTATGGTGTAAGTAGCTCCCAATAATACTCCCTTACTCTACTCTCCTTCTAACTATGGATGTGGTAGGTAAGTAGGTGGTTTAGAGATTAAATCCAGGAGATTTGCTGCTGCGTTTTCTGTAGTGATCAATTCATGATGGTCACCGACCCACAGCCAAGCGCGGCGGATACGGTAAAACCGTGCAGAAGACCTATGTCCAGCAGTGGACTCCCAGGCTTTAATAGATCGATGACAAAATAGATTTAGGGATGAATACAAGAAAACTTATGCTTTACGATAGTTATACTTATTCGATTATTATGATATTAAATGTTAAATGGGTTTTCTGCCCTAATATTAGTAGCAGATGTCCCAAATTAAATATTTGTTAAAATCTATTAGGTACTTAACCTTAGTCCGATTAATCAACTTTTCAGATTATGTAGAAGTAAATATTACCCGAACCTGAAATAAATAATACCTACTGCAGGTTTAATTAAAATTGGTTAAACCTTGTTGGCATGTGAGAGTGACAGTGGGAATTGAAACATAATACGTTTTGCAAATGTAGATTTACAAAGGTTTGTATTTTTAAGGTTTTAATAAGCTCAAAATTCTGGCACTTTGTTATGTCATAGTATGTAAAAGCGTTCTCGATAATGCATATCAAAGCAGGTGTTGCAACGCCACAGCAGATGTATCCGCTGTCAATTGTAAATGAACAGGTTTGTAAAAAATTACTCTATTCTTTAGAAATACATATAATTATCTTAAAATTACGTGCAAATAATTTATAACTATTGAACTGACCAAGTTGATATTAACTGTTCATTGAATGTTTAAAATGTTTATGTGCATCTAAATCTATTGGTATTCATTACTATCATTAGTTACTTTTAAAACTAATTACATACTTATGTTTCTTTTAAAATAGACATTTCAGCGTTTTAACTAAGGATATAGTTAATGCGTGTTAGTTACTAAATAATCATGTCTGAATGCATTATACCTACGTACTTGATACATCACATGAGTGCATTGGATCTCTTGACACATTCCTTTGAATGGAGTCATTAAAATCGAGCTGAATAACGGCTTTATAAGATGTTCTTTCTGATGTCAACTTTAAAATTTAATGCGGTGAGTTATTGTTAGTACATTCGTGACGATTACATGCGCGCTAACGAATTTATGTCCCACTTGTCTTTCGCCCTCACTGCGACCATCATAATGTCTGAAATCAGTATTTTTGGATCTTTATTGGTTTTCAAAAGGACTGTGAAAGCGGATTTGGTGATGCTTATAAAGTGTAATGAGAAAAGTGGTACCTTCATAATTATTTATTGTATTAAGCTTCGCATGTTTTAAAATAACTTTATTCTGTTTATTTGAACATAAATATAAATCCACATTCTTAAGAATTGAATTATTTGAATAGGTAGACATCTACCTACGTTTGGTTTGATAAAAGATATTATTATATCATATATATTATACATACATTACAAATGCAAACAAGTCGTCAATAATTCCGTAAACCCACGGATTTACAAGATAATTGAAGTGAATATGAAGTCTCTGTCTGTTATAAGTAAATATCCTGACATACCTAATGTTCTGATGTGCGTATATCAACGGTCGAGTCGAACTCGGCAGCTACTCCGTAAAACATAAATATTATCGTTCAGAAGGCCGTTCTCAATCGAACTTATTTTTCCGACTGCCGACAGTTATTTCATATAAATTAATGGCGCAAGTCGTCACGGCGCAGACGCCGACTTCTATTTATAAACTGACGAATGAGACGCGCCGAGCGCACGCGCACGCGTCCCGTCATATTCCAATTACAAATAGCTGTCATCGTCTCTACGCACCCAACATGTTCTGTTTCTCGTGTTTCAAGTAAACTTTATCTGATTTCAGATATTTTCACGTAGCGTTGGGAGTTCAGCGCTCCTATTTCGCGCGAAAAAGTAGGTCAGTGTTGGCGAGTGCGAATGAAATGAGAGTTTTCCGTGTATGCGTGTTGCGGCGTCGTAAGAAATAAAATTATGAATTATGATATTACCGATGTTGGCGAGCGTCTCTGTTACGCTCGAGAAAACAGAAGGCGAGTGAACGAGACGCAGGGCGGCGCACCGCGTCGCGCCGACGTCGAAAGGGTTATTATATATGAATTATGATGACGTTGGCTCTCCGTCGGCGGTAATAACGTTATGAATATGCTGCGTTCCACTCGCTCATTGGTGGAAAGCACATCCGCCTCGGTTGGTGCGGGAACGCCTCCGGTGGTCTTTTTTTATTCCTTTATTGACATTCAGATATGCACATTGCGAGTGGCGATGCACAAACTGTAATATTTTGCTTGGAACAGAGATAAGTCGGGCGAACGAGCGGTCGCACCGAGCATTTGGGATGCAAATACAGCAGACTGTCGTATGTAAACGAACTTATGCTACTCATGCGGTATAGGCGCCCGCTATGAGACCCACTCAGACGTTTCCTGCATTATATCAATTTGCATTTCAGCAGGTATCCACATATCGATGTACCCAACACAATACATTCATGTACAACTATCGCTATTAGTAGGTTATAATGTGTCACTACAGGTAACAAACCCGTTTCATCCGTACCTAGTATGTACTGAGCTTTAGAGCTTTCCTCTGAAATAACACAAGATTTAGATCTAAATATAATAACTTAACAGTAAAACAATATTAAAATTAACACGTACATTCCTCTTATCTCGGGTAATTCTATAAATATTATCTCAAGGCGTTAACATCCCTCTTTTAATACTCACATTACAATATACAACTGTCATTTCCATAGTTTTCCACATGTCAGTATTTTCCACGTACCTTAATCAATTATTATTACCGAAATAACTTTTTTATAAAAAACTGTAATTAAAAGATGAAATACAACAACAAAAGTGTACAATGTAATATTTTTAATATAGCTTTACATTGCATTAGTCACTTATTCTATTTACTTTTAGCTGTATGATACCAACAGTTCAGGTACATTATCATTTGCAAATAGTTACAAACTTAAATATTTATACATAATATGCACAATATATTATGGAGCATGTGATATGTTATCTAAACTCGGTTATTACTTTACAAAATAACGGATTCCGCATTAATACGCTTCAAATATAAACATATCGGTTGAGGAAAACATAGCGCACGATGAAGGACACCGATGTTTCCGTGCTGGGTTAAGTGGGTTGCGTGGCCCAGTGCGTGGCGAAGCCGTCGTGGCATTCACCTTGTTGGCGGCGCGCCAACTGCCACCCGACCGGCCCGCGCTTTCCCTCTGTATCATCTGTTGACAACATTTCTTCACTATCATCATGTCTCTTTATTATATTCAATCTGTGATAGTCTGTCTGTGCTACGCTATCGCAGCCAGAGACGGTAATCTGTTTCAAGTGAGATCAAGCCTGGAGCATGCATTACAGAGTTTAGAAAAGTTCAGTTTTTTATAGCTTGGTTCTCTTGAAAGAACGAAAGAACTTACTAGGTTGCGTCTATCGATAACTTTCGACCTAAGCTCACTTTTATAGGAGGCGTCCATCTCAGTCCTAGAGATTAGTAAGGACTTCAATTAGAATTTTTGTAACCTACTTACATATGTCCATGGGTGGCAGAAAGCAGTTACTGTCATTAATCTGAGATTAAATCTAAGTAAACACTTGAAATATAACACAAAATAGTGCTAATATAATAAGGGTACGTCTATTCCCTTCCTGTACATATGTTGTCGAAACCTGGCCTGTAATATGGATTTTGGCAATCCATTGAACAAGTTCGAAGCGTCAAGATACGATGATATATATCGTATATTACAATTATGTAGGTAGATAAACATTGTAGATAAACATTTCTTGCCATTAATATGCATATAACACTGAATAACACGAAATTATAATCACCCAATTTACAGGAAATTTCCCGTATATTAAATCTTCTTTCTGTGGAAATCTCCAGTATCATCCATTCCGTGGAAATAGAACACAATTGTTAACACATGTCATGATTCATTACTTGTAGTACAAAAAGTGGTATCACTTACAATAAAACCGCACAACAATTAGTTACACTTTACAAAAAGATAAATATTTAGTAGATGCTCTAGCACATATCAAGGAACGCAGCCAGCGTGACCAATATAATGCTCACTTGGTTGCGCAATCTTAATTTGATAATAGGCACCATCACTAACCAAACCAGACGTGCCTATTTGTTCGTGTGATTACAAAAACTTTTATTGCCTCACTCGTACATATTCATTACGGCACCGGAACGGGTACATACAAGTAATAAAGCGATTTCCTTGTTAACGGAGCGGAGAATGCTGCAGAGAAATGCTATAACCGAACCCATCTTTTTCTTCTGAGAAAGCTGTGAATTTGTCAAAATTAAAATACAAAGGCCTCGCAACTATAAGACTTGTAATTAATAAAACCATTGCTGGAAAATAATTGGCCATTGTTTTGGGGCTCCGGCGGAGAGCCTTCGCAGTGCGTGTTGCCTCACCTCCTTCGATAATAATGATAAAGCTCATATAAAAACTTACCCGAAAAAGATAAAAACAATAAAAGAAAAAGAGTATTTTGGCAAATAAGGCGATGTGAGTTCTTTATTTCGGATACAACTTTTCTTAAAGAAGTGGTTTTTTATTTATCTAAACCGAATGGTGCAAGCTTACCTTCTGAGATATAGATCTCAAATCAGTGGGTACATTTGTAGATCTATGTTATAAAGATCTGAACATATGTCCTTATCTATTGTCAAAGTTTTACGCGAAAGTGACCTGTACGTTTAACTCGCATATGTCGTCATGTAGGATATGTTGAGTGTGTTATGTTAAAGCCTTAATAAATAGGTTAAAAAGGAATTCAATTAAAAAACTATATGCCTTAGTGTAAAACGTTTGATTATGTCAGTCGCCTACAGGAATATAAAACGAATCCAAAATAAAATAATTATTAACATATACAAATTTTCTAATAAGACATTACAATGTCTTATTAGAAAATTTAGTTGAATGTAGAGTCATAAAACAATATAGGTTCCAGCAAATTATTGTAATATCTACGGTTTAAATGAATTCTACGAATTATGTTTTTTGACAAAACCGATAGGTTATTATCGGTATCGTTTTACTGTGTCCTGTAAAAGTTCCTGCACGTGCCAGCAATATACAGCATCGCATGTAACATGCATTGTTACGTATACCCTTTCAAATATGTTCATATTTTTTATTTATTCTTATTAGGCTTAGCGTAAAATTGTGTAAACATCTATTTGGATAGAAATCATATTAGAATTATAACCTCAATTTAGGAAATGGAAACTACTTTTAAAATCTGGTAAGTTGGATAGTTAATCTTATGTTAAATATTTTGTCGCGGCCGATTATGAGCATATTTTCCCATTTTGTAAAAAGCTGAAGTCAATCAGAGATGTATACCTTTAAATTAAATGACTATGTAATAGTGCCTTATCATGCGCACTACATACCTGGAACACAGACGGTGGGGCAGAGATACTGCAGTGAGACC